>CM065479.1:55456010-55700010 GCA_032873175.1 Leptopilina drosophilae
AAAAACTAAAAAACAGAAGAACTAAAGAACTAAAAAACTGTAGAAAAAGTACTGTTTGATTAAAACGACTTTTACACCTCAATTGGTAAATTATTATTTCTGAAGTCGATGTCTGACTATAATTGAACTCTTACCACTGATAAGCGAACAATTACGATAAAATTTCCAATATTATCAGAACAGTGTATGACTATTAAATGACTTTTACTTTTCAATGTTAATTGAGAAGATTTCTTACACAGCGACCTACTTTCTTCGAGTTCTATTCTTATTATTATTATTTTCAACTAGCAAATACGATATAAATCACTCAGACTTAAATGGACATTTATAAACTTATTTTTAATTTAAAGAGAAAAATAAAAACAATTTTCACCTTTCGACAGTCGATTGTTTTGAAATTGTACTTTTTTATTAATAAAAAAGTAATTTTAAAAGTAAAATTAAAGTAAAAAAGTAATAATTATTATATTATATTGTTATATTATTATATTATTTTATTATTATATTGTTATATTATTATAATATTATATTATTTTATTATTA
Organism: Leptopilina drosophilae; assembly: GCA_032873175.1. Taxonomy (NCBI): domain Eukaryota; kingdom Metazoa; phylum Arthropoda; class Insecta; order Hymenoptera; family Figitidae; genus Leptopilina; species Leptopilina drosophilae. Next base: position 55,456,557 of record CM065479.1, read on the forward strand.
TATTGTTATATTATTATAATATTATATTGTTATATTGTTATATTATTATATTATTATATTGATAATTATTATATTATTATATTATTATATTATTATATTATTAAATTATTACATTATTATATTGTTATATTATTATATTATTATATTATTATATTATATTTTTTGCAATTATTAAAAATAAAACTCTTTCTGTCTGACTAAAAATTGGTGTCAATCACTGCAAAAAAAATACAGAAATAAATTTTAAAATATAGAAAAAAGAGTGTCTGAACAAAATTTTGTTGTGAAATTTTTATATCTTTTGTCTGACAATAATCGATATTAACAACTAAAATATAAATTACATAAATGCGGAAAATTTCTGTCAGTCCTTTGCTAGCAATTTTACATTTCGATTTAAATAAAAGTACTTTTTTATTGTTCGTGAAAATTTCACGAAAAATAAATTTTAAATTTATTTTTGCTATTTGAAATAGACTGACTGACTGTTTAAATTAAAAACTTTTTGTTTTTAAATCAGTTATTTTTTAATTGATTCATATTTAGAGAAACTATCAGCTTCTTTTTTTATTTTTACTAAAAATTTGGCTCTTATTTTTTCTAATTATATCAAATTGAGTAAAAAAAAACGAATCAAAATTTGTTGCCAAGAGAATGTGAGAGAACTTTCTATATATAAATGAACTTAAACGAAATTTAATGAATTACAATTGACATCCATTATAAAATCCAAAGAGTGAGGGAGATAAACTTAATTTTCTTTTCAACATTTCAAAAACTTTGATCGCACTTATTAGAAAAGTTCTTTTCTTAAAAAAAACTTTCTGTAAACTTCCATAATATCGCACTTGAAAAAAAAATTGCATTAAGAAGAAACTTATCTTTGTTTGTACCATTTGTCATTCTTCCTCTCTCGAATTCAATTTGTGTTTAAAAATATTTGTGAGAAGAACAATTTTTCAACCAAATTTTTGCTATTTTTTTTATTTCTCTAATTTTTATTTTATAAATTAATTGTTAAAAATCAATTTCTTTAAATCGTTCTTTATTTATTTTATAACTTTCTTCATGTATTTTTCTATATTATATTTTATTAAATAAAAAAAAATTTTATACTTAATTTTATACTTTTTTACTTTTATTTTATACTTTTTCTTTTTTTTATATTTTCTTTATAAATTTTATAAATTTTTTTTTTGCTAAATGAAGAAAAAAAATGCTTTCGTTGTATTTAAAAACAAAAATTAATTTTCTAGTTTAAAGTAATGACTGTAATATTTTTACTACTTATTTTTTATAGGAAAAATTGATAAAACATGTCTGACTGAAAATGAATTTCCCTACGAAAATGAATTTTAATTTCGTCTGACTGAAAATTAATCACCAAATAGTTAATAATAGATAAAATACTAAAAGTTCAAAATAAATATTCAGAAAAAGTAAAAAAAAATTCCAAGTACAAAAATTAAATGATAAAATAATAAAGTTAATAATAATAATAAAGTTAATAATAAAGTTAATAAAATAATAATTTAGAAACAAACTAAAAAATATACAATAATTAAAAATTAATTATAAAAAATACGATTATTTGAAAAAAGAAGAGAAAAACAAAATAAGATGAATGGGAAGAAAATGGAGAATTATAGTAATTAGAAAATTTTAATGAAAAATTTCTTTTTTCTCAACTTGAAGACATTCATGTTACTGGTGAAATTTTAAACGAGTTTCCTGATTTTCTTTAGGGAAATTTTCAAGAGAAGAAACTATACTTTATATTATTGTGAAACTCTTCCTGAGATTAAATCGTTAATTATTTCAAAAGCAGATTTCTTGAAGATTAAATGGAAAACGTACAAGCGACAATTTTCATCCTCTCGCAAGTTGAAACATTTCTGTTGAAAACGTAAGCTCATAACTTTATTTAGATTATAAGAACGAAATCGCAAAATATATATATAGAGAGAGATTCTCGTCTTGTGTATAAGGTTGCATTGATATTTCAGACAAGTTATTGTCAGGGAGATTCCTTTCAATATCTTAAAGATTTTCGACAGTATCATTAAGCTTACATTCAAAACTTGTCTCTGTAATTATTTTATTGTTTCCCAACTCTTCTCATCTTTCGAGGGAAATCTTACATTTTATTTTTCGTAAATTAAAAGAAGAGAAACGTTAATCTTAGATTCTATTTTGTAAATTAAAATCTTATCTCTTATGTTTTAAATTAAAGCAAAAATTTAATATTTACTTTAATAAATTAAAGAGCAAGAAAATAAAAATTTTAATTTGTAATTTAAAGCAAAAAAATCATGAAAATTAAAACGAAAATTTTTGCTCTTTTATAGAAAGAAAAAAAAATAAACGAGAAATCCTAAGTTTTAAATTATTAATTAAAAAAAAATCTTAAATTTTATTCCGCAAACTAAAACGAAAACATTTATTTCCTTGAAAAAAAAATTTATCATTCAATTATAATATTCTTATATATAATCAATATAAAATATGTTAAAAAGCCCTAAAAAACAGATAATCCAATTTTCTTCTAAAATTAAACTTAATTTATTGAAAAAAAAAATTGATTTATACATCGTAAGAATTTTAGTGTTAGTAATTAAAAAAGCAACTTTATGAAAAAAGTTTATAAACGTTCTCGTGTTCTCTATTAAAAAATTTAAAAAGCAATATCCCGTCCGTTTATATTCAACAACAGGAAAAAAAAAGTTTCAAAAGGTACTTAAAAATAGACTTGTAAAATTCTATTTAATATCTCTGAGATTTAAAAAATAAAACATTATATGAGACTAACGTTCATTATTGCAGATAAACTTTCTTTCTCATTTTACTACTCACAATTTTCATTTTAAAAACTTTTTTTTTATACATTCTATCAAAGTAGAAGGCAATACATTTATCATACAAAAAAAATTTTTTTTTTTGTCAAAAATTTTTTCGTCTTATTTATTCGAAATGAAAATTAATTTAATTATAAAGTAAAAATTGGCGTTTTTACTAAATTTGAAATCAATTTTTAATTAAATGTTTAATTAATTTTCTTCTGACAATGTGGAGTAAATTTTTTGATAATTTTATATTTTTTTGTACAAAAGAACAGATGTAGGTACAAAAGATAAAATTAAAACATATTTTATTGTAATTAACATGACTGTTAATGAACATTGGAAAAAAATTATTTGATTGAAATAGTTGATTAAAGTTACTTTTTACTCTATTATCAAATAAATATTGAAATCAATGAAATATTTTTTATTTTCAACAAATAAATTTTTTTCAGTGTACACTGAATGTGATACATTAATATTTATATATCACATAATTATTATACAATATATCAAGAATTGCCACTAGCATATTTTCTGTTTCTTCCCTTTTTTTAATAATTTTTGCAAAAGTTCATCGAGATTTTCATTTATTCATTAATTTTTCAATTAAAAAATAATATATTCAAAAATTCAACATAAAAATTTGTAAAAAGTAACTTTTTTAAATAATTTTAATTAAAATTTAGAATTAAAAATTTTTTAACACTCAATTAGAAATCTTTTGAAATTCAATTATTTATAAAATTTTAGATAAAAATTTGTAAAAAGTACCTTTTTGATAATTTTAATTAAATTTATTTAAAATTAAAATTTCTTTACTTCTCAAGTAGAAATCCTTCGAAATACAATTATTTATAAAATTTAAAAACTAAATTATTTTATAATTTTTAGGTAAAATTAACAGTTAAATAATTTATAAATAATAATTTTATAAGAATTCGTTAAGGATTAAATTATTTTCAATAAATTCAATTTTATTTTATGTAAAACTCAATTTTTTATTGGAAAAAGAACAAATTTAAAGTTTTCTATTTAAATTTGTGGTAATTTTGAAAATTTACGAGGCAAATAAAAGAAAATTAAAAGAGATAGAACTATAATATTCTCTTTAACGACAATTTTCAAATAAATGATTGCGAAAATTATTTCAGAATCGCAGTCGTCATTTAAAAAAAATGAATGTTCATCTTAATTACTTGAAAAAATCCACTTCATTAAAATTCAATTTCTTGAAATATTAATTATTTGATAGTTTTTTTAGTTAAACGTATATTGAAAGATTTATCGACTTTTAAAAATGTAGGAAGAAAAAATCGTTTAATAATTACTCACTTTTTGAGAATTTTTAATTAAAATTATTCAAAAATTTAAATTTTCAAAAATCTTAATTTGAAACCTCTTGAAAATTAATTAATTAAAATTATTTATAAAAACTGTACTCACATTATTATAAAAAATTATTTCGTTTTGGATTTTTAGTTAAAATTATTCGCTAAATAATTGATGAGTAATATTTGATGTGATAACTTTATTATAAAATTCAATTTTATATTTTGTAAACATAAATTATTGTATGAACTGAAAAAAACAAGATTATATTAAAATTTGTAATGATTTCAAAATTTACAAGTAAAATATATTTTAAGAAGAATTAAATCTTTTTATTACTTTCAAAGACTGCTAGAAAGAAATTATGGATTATTTTATAAATTCTGAGAAGTTCAAATTTTTTCTCTATTTTTGATAAAATTCTCTGACCTGTGGCAATTATATTTATAATAATTATCTAACATAATATTCATTATACTAATATATTTAATAATTTAACAATAATAACTTAATTATTAAAAACTATAATTGTACATTATTAACATTTTTAGAATGTAACATAATTTCGAGAGAAAATGTTTCTTAAAAAAATTACAATGCAATACACCGCAGGCACTTGTTTTTATAATATTTCGAAAAAATAAAATTATAATAAATTTGAAATTCATTATTGTGTTAATTGGTTAACGTGTAGTAGAGATAAAATTTTATAATATATTAACATTAATTTCAAGACACTTTTGGTATTAACTATAAAAATATTAGTAAGCAACCAATTAGGAGCGATAGAATAATTTTTCAATGTAACATCAACTTGATAATAGGTATATTAATTAGCCTTGTAAATTTACATTGTCAAGTATTTTCATCTAATTGAAAATAATAATTGAAAATAATAATTGAAAATGATAATTGAAAATGATAAAACAGACTTGATTTAATTTCAGTGCTTATACTTTGCCATTAGAGTGCACATGATAATTATAATCGCGCTTAATAAGAAGCAGCAAAGGCACATTAACGCAATGAGTGCATTAATATTTAATCCGAAATTATTACTATTTTTACTTTTATTATTATTACTGCTGTTATTATTACCGACATTATTATTAACGTTGTTATCATTTCTATTATCATCATGATTCTCATTATTATTACCATTACTAGTATTAAAACTAGTATCATTATTATAATTAGTATTATTACTACTATTATTATTACTATTATTATTATTATTACTATTATTATTACTATTATTATTACTATTATTATTATTACTATTATTATTACTATTATTATTATTATTATTATTATTATTATATTTATTATTACTATTATTAATTGTATTCTCATTAATAATTTCATTATTATTATCACCACTAGTATTATTGTTACCAATATTATTACTAGTATTATTATTACTATTGTTAATATTGTTGTTATTGGATAAAGCAAATTCAGAGCCGTTTAGCGACAAAGTAACATCAGCAGTTGAGGAACTCACGAATACGCTGTCAAAATCAACCACTCCTGAACCTTCAATTGGTTCGATTTCACCCGAGCCAGAGCCCGAAGGAAACTATAAAATCAAGAGAAATTAAAATTAATAGTTGAAAATAAATGGAGGAAAATTATTATTTCAACAGATAGGGAGAAAAAATATAACACGTTTCTCTTTCCCTTGAAGGAGAAAATAAAGTAGAATAAAGTAGAATTTTGTCCGAAAAAATTAATCCTGCTTTTAAGTAGAAAAAAAATTGTACTGAGTGATTCTTCTGAAAGTGAAACTTATAAACTTCAGTTTTTAATTTATTTATCATTTTTTAATTATATGATTTTTTCTATTAAAACTACTTAATTTCATACTTAAGAGTAAGATATTTAGGTTGCGTTTAACTAATTCTTAAAATTATTAAAGTTTTCCTCCTTTCAAGAAGATTATTGTTCCTCTATTAGATTAATTTTATTTAATTCGCGAGTTTTTCTATTAAAAATCCAAGCTAATATCGTTTCATATAAAATAATTTAATAATTTATTTAAATGTTTTTCAATATAACTACAATTTTAATAAAAAATTATACCCTAATATTTACTAATTTTCATAAATAATAAAAATTGCACGAAATTGAATTATTAGACATTCTATTATTCTTTATAGATAGCACAATTTGTTGTTGTTACGCAAATTACAAAATATTTTATTTTCAAATATAAATTTTTAAAATAATTTCATAGTCAAAAGGTAAAACATTTACTTTAAAAAAAATTTTTTAAATTAAAATTAATTATTACTGTTCATATTTCAAAAATTTTAATAAATTTTCACGAAAGAATTCAATAATTTTCTAAAATTTTAATAAATTCTTCTAAGCAATTAAATTATTTTTTAAAGTAGTAAAATCTTTACAAAAATTCAATTATTTTTAAAACAATTTTAATTGAATTCCTGGGAAGCGATCAATTTTTAGAAATATTTATAACACACTTCGAAAAAATTGAATTTTTTCTAAAATTGTAATAAAACGTTGGAAATGATTAAATTATTCTTATAATTATAGTAAAATTTTTCTCAAGAATTCGATTAATTTTATAATTAATAAAATTCTTTGCAGGAATTCAATTATTTTCAAAACATTTTTTTTTAAATTCTTCGTATGAATTCGAAATATTTCTTAATATTTTCATAAATTTTATTTATTTCCTAAAATTTTAGGATTTTAATTTAGGATAGGATTTTAATTTTAAACTCTTTAAAACAATTTAATTACTTTTATAAATACTGCAATTCTTTGACAGAATTAAATTATTTTTAATCCAATTTAAATAAAGTTACAAGAGAGAATTTAATTATATTCCAAAATTTCCATAAAATTCTATTTCAACCAGAATTTTAAATTCATTAAAAATAATTCAATTATCTATTGTCAAAATATTTATCAAAAAAAAAAAAAAAAAAGTTTCATTCATTTCTCAAAATTTTAATAAATTATTCGAAACATTTCAATTATTTTTATTAATACTACAATTCTTTGAAAGAATTAAATTATTTTTAATCCAATTTAAATAAAATTACACGAGAGAATTTAATTCCAAAATTTCCATAAAATTCAATTTCAACCAGAATTTTAAATTCATTAAAAATAATTCAATTATTTATTGTCAAAATATTTATAAATAAGAAAAAATAAGGTTTCATGAATTTTAAATATTTCTGTAATATTCTTCACACCAATTTAATTATTTCTCACAATTTTAATCAATTCTTCGAAACATTTCAATTATTTTTATTAATACTACAATTCTTTGACAGAATTAAATTTAATAATTGATTTTTGTGTTTTTCAATATAACTACAATTTTAATAAAAAATTATACTCTAATAATTACTTATTTTCATAAATAATAAAAATTGCACGGAAATTGAATTATTAGACATTCTATTATTCTTTATAGATAGCACAATTTTTCGCTACACTTCAATTCAGGAAGTTTTATAAAATTCATCGTAAAATTCAATTATTATAATAAATCAAAAAATAAATTGACGATATTTTCAATTATCTTCAAAAAATAAATAGAAAAATTTTTCGATAAAATTCAACTACTTTTCAAAAATTTTTCTTAAGTTAATGATTTTCAATATTCTTCTATTTTTTTAAAAGAAATTTTCCTTAGAGAATTTAATTATTTAAAAACAATTTTGCCAAAGTTCTTCATGAATATTAAATTATTTTCAAAAAAGAGAAATTTTACAGCAATTTAATTATTTTCAAGAATTTTAATAAAGTTTATTACAAAACTTTTTCAATTAATTATTTTGGGAAACATTTCAATTATTTTTATAAATACTACAATTCTTTGAAAGAATTAAATTATTTTTGATCCAATTTAAAAATTCAATTTCAACAAGAATTTTAAATTCTTTAAAAATAATTCAATTTGTGTCAAAATATTTATAAAAAAAATTCATTATTTTTAATTATGTCTATAATATTTTTCATACTAATTTAATTATTTCTCAAAATTTTAATAAATTCTTGGAAACATTTCAATTATCTTTCTAAATAGTAAAATTTTTTGCAATAATTCAGTTATGTTTATAAACAGTAAAATTCTTTACAGCAATTTAATTATTTTCAAGAATTTTAAGAAAGTTTATTACAAAATTTTAATTATCTTCAATAATTATTCTTTATTTCAATATTTTCTATATATATTCTTTTAATAAAATTTCCTAAAAGAATTCAATTATTTAAAAACAATTTTCGCAAGTAGTCTATTTGTTAATGACAATTTTTTTAAATTCTCAAATTTTTCAGTTACAAATATTATTTTTATTACCTATAAGGGTAATTCGCGAGTTTTTCTATTTAAAGTCCACGCTAATATCGTTCACGAAATCGAAAATAAAATTACACTGCTTAAAAATTAATAATTTGCGTATTTTAATACCGAATATATTCAATTCGATTAAAATATAAATTTATTTAAAATATTTGATTTAATTGTAAATTGGGTTAATTTTTTCAAAAAAAGTGCTGGTAAATACTGAAAACAAAAAAAAACTCGCATATTACCATCGAAATATTCCGTTAAACTTACTTCTACATTCAGTTATTTATTAAAAAGAAAAGCTTCGGAGATAAAATGGAATTTTTACTCGGAGCAAGATAAATTCACTTGAATAAAATTATTTAATTTTCTTTTTTAAAATGATAAATAAATGATAAATTTTCACTATGGAAATTGATAATAATTATTAAAGAGTACATTTTGTAAAATTAATCGAGACATCAAAAATGTCACTTTCAGAAGAATCACCCATCTATATTTAAGTAGAAAAAAAATACTTTTCGATCAGACAATTTTTCATAATATTAATAATAAAGAGAAATTAATTATGACATTAAAGGTGGAATGATGAATTTCGAGATAAATTCTTTTCCTTCCATTAAAAAAGTTAATTATAAAAAAAGGAAAAAATAATAATGCATATTATTCATAATAATAATAATATTGTAAATTTTTCCCTCAGTAATAAGAAAGAAATCGATAAAATTCTTCTCATTTGGATCATGTAGAAATATTTAGTAAATTGAAATTAATATTTTATTAAGGATATTATATTCATATTTAAATAAATATAGACATCATTTTGCTAAATTCAGAAACGTTTATCAAATTTGAATATTATTAAAATATTAACCATGCATGTATGCTTCTATATTTATATATAGACATAAATGAATGTTGGTTCAAAAGCATTTATCTCCCTGTGGACATTTTGGTTTGTATTGGATAATGATAAATTTTACGTAGAAGCAATTCGGTTTATTTGAAAGCAGAATTCTCATATTCTCCATGATATACATACATACATACATACAATATAGGAAAGTACAAACTAACATATATTTTAATTATAGTAATTTGAAAGGTATACAAATTTAGTTATTAACATAGATTATATTGCAATTACAAATATAAATAAGAAGATAAAGATTCTCACCGATAGAAGGAATTAATCTGAATTTACGTAAGAAATGCAAAAAAAACAAATAGTTTTCTCTGACAAAAAAACGAATTTTAATATTGTTGACTGTTTTAATAAATTGTTAAAAAATTAAATTTTTCTATTTTTAGAAATAATATTATTAAAATTCATTTGTTTTCTCTATAATTTTGCAGAAAATAATTTTTTTCCAGGATCAATAGTTTACGAGATAAAAATTCTTGAAAAAAGTGTCTAAATTGTCTCGAAGAACTTTATCAAAAAATATTTTACAAAAATGAAGCAGTAAATTCGATCAATAGGAAGGTAAAATATAAATAACATTTATGTCTTTTTTTTAAGGTTGCGACGTTTCGACAGTTTGGTTCACTGTCTCAATCAGGCTAAATTTATTTAATAATATAATAATTATTTAATAATAAATATTATTTAATAATATAATAATTATTTAATAATATAATAATAATTATTTAATAATAAATATTATTTAATAATATAATAATTATTTAATAATAAATATTATTTAATAATATAATAATAATTATTTAATAATAAATATTATTTAATAATATAATAATAATTATTCAATAATAAATACTATTTAATAATATAATAATAATTATTTAATAATAAATATTATTTAATAATATAATAATAATTATTTAATAATAAACAAATTAAAATATTACAACGAAACACCAGAATAAAACAAATATGTATAAATTAATAATACCTGAATGTACTAAAGTTTTTTCATATTGCAACCATGGCAACATAGATAAAATTACTCTTATACAAAACACATACGACATAATTCAAAACATATAAATAATAAATAAAACGTTCAAAAAATAAATTAGAACGTGTACAAAATTTTATATAAGACACGAAAATATCCGTCATTATGATGCGAGCGCCAAGTCAAAACTAAATATAAAACTGTTTTTGGAGAAAGACCACCTCTTTTATTGCGGTGTCATTGAACTGAATGTAAACAAGAAAGAGTCTATTATGAATTTAATCTTCTAACAAGAGGGAAATAAATTTTATCGAGAAAAAAAATATCTGTCTTCATATTAATAGTGCAGTCACTACTCAAAATGTCAATCATTTCGGAAATGGATCGTTTTTTATAATCTCACGATCAAGAATGATTTGCATAACTTCAGATCAGTCAAACGAAATTTGTTATAAAAAAGCAAAATAACATATTTGAACTAAAAAATATTTTCAACCTGAAAGAATAGAATTAAAAAAGAAAAATTGAACTTGGACAAAAAAAATAATAAAGAGAGAAAATAAAAATAAATAGAGTGAAATTTTTTGTTTTTGGTTAAAGTGAAGAAAGAAAAAAAAAGAAATATAGGAGCGATGTTGGCCGATGTATGAGCCAATTTTTCAGTTGACTTTAGTGTGTTTAAAATGTCCATGACAGTTGCGCGCGGTTTACCTTTTGGAAAGGCAAGTTTCAACCGCGGTTTTGCGGAAACGTGAAATTTATCTTTTGGTCTAACAAAATTTACTATCGCTTGTGAAACACGCGATTCCCTTGAGCACTTATCGAAGTATCAGTTACACTTTCAAACAACGACGACGTAACCTTTAACATTCCTAGATAACTGATAGGAAACCAATTCCCCCGCGTGTATTTTCTCTCTAAGGTTGAATTTATATCGTTTGCCACACAGGGAAATTAATTAAGAATATATTTCATTTCATTGTTTATCTGTCGAATATTTCAATAGGTTTCTTTACATTTGTATCTATTTATGTAAATTTTGTAAATTTAATTTATAACGACCAAATGTTACGCACGCAAGCGCGTGAAATGTGTTGTTACGCAAATTACAAAATTTTTTATTTTCAAATATAAGTTTTAAAAATAATTTCATAGTCAAAATTTACAACATTTACTTTTAAGTATAAAATTAATTATTACTGTTCATATTTTAAAAATTTTAATAAATTTTCACGAAAGAATTCAATAATTTTCTCAAATTTTAATAAATCTTTCTAAAAAATTCAATTATTTTTTTTAGTTGCAAAATCTTTACACAAAATTCATTTATTTTTATAACAATTTTAATTGAATTTTTCGGAAGAGATCAAGTTTTAGAAATATTTTTAACACACTTTGAAAAAATTCAATTTTTTCTAAAATTGTAATAAGTCCTTGTAAATAATTAAATTATTCTTATAATTATAGTAAAATTTTTCGCAAGAATTCAATTAATTTTATAATTAGTAAAATTCTTTGGAGGAATTCAATTATTTTCAAACCAGTTTTTTAAAATTCCTCGGATGAATGCGAATATTTTTTAATATTTTCATAAATTTTATTTATTTCCTAAAATTTTAGGATTTTAATTTTAATTTTAAATTCTTTGAAACAATTTAATTACTTTTATTAATACTACAATTCTTTGACAGAATTAAATTATTTTTAATCCAATTTATATAAAGTTACAAGAGAGAATTGAATTTTATTCCAAAATTTCCATAAAATTCTATTTCAACCCGAATTTTAAATTCTTTGAAAAGTAATTAAATTATTTATTATCAAAATATTTATAAAAAAGGAAAAAATAAGGTTACATTATTTTTAAATATTTCCTTTAATATTCTTCATACCAATTTAATTATTTCTCAAAATTTTAATCAATTCTTCCAAGCATTTCAATTATTTTTATAAATACTACAATTCTTTAAAAGAATTAAATTATTTTCAATCCAATTTAAATAAAATTACACGAGAGAATTGAATTATTTTCCAAAATTTCCATAAAATTCTATTTCATCAAGAATTTAAAATTCTTTAAAAATAATTCATTTAGCGTCAAAATATTTATAAAAAAGAAAAAATAAGGTTTCATTATTTTCGAATATTTCTGTAATATTCTTTATACAAATTTAATTATTTCTCAAAATTTTAATCAATTCTTCGAAACATTTCAATTATTTTCGTAAATACAACAATTCTTTGAAAGAATTAAATTATTTTTAATCCAATTTAAATAAAGTTACACAAGAGAATTTCATTATTTTCAAAAATTTCCATAAAATTCAATTTCAACAAGAATTTAAAATTTTTAAAAATTAACTCAATTATTGTCAAAATATTTTTAAAAAAGAAAAAAATTTCATTATTTTAAATTATTTCTATAATATTCTTCATAATAATTTAATTATTTTTCAAAATTTGAATAAATTCTTCGAAACATTTAAATTATTTTCATAAATAGTAAAATTTTTTGCTATTAATTTATTTATGTTTATATTCAATATAATTTATGTTTTTATGTTTTTTTATGTTATTATGTTTTTATTCAATTATTTTTAAAACAATTTGAATAGAATTTCTTGGAAGAATTTTAATCTTCAAATATTAACATAAAATTCATTTTTTTCTAAAATTTTAATAAATTCTTCGGAATAATTCAATTCTTTTCATTAATAGTAATAAAATTCTTCACAAGAATTAAATTATTATTCATACAATTTTAATAAAATTCTTCCTCATAAAATCCAATTGCTTTCAAAATGTTCAATTACAATTTTTAAAGAAACTCTATTAGTTAAAAAACAAAATGCAAAGAAATTTTGCAAAAGAATTTAATTACGATTTTTTAAAATTTTAATAAAATTCTTCACGAGAATTTAATAACATTTTTAGAAAGAATTCTATTGTTATCAAATTTTGTGATAAAATTCATTGCAATAATTCGACTATTTTCAATACATTAATTTTAAAATTGAAAATATTTGAATAGAAAAATTGTAAAAAAAGTTAAGAAGCAAAAAAGCATTTTGTTGAAAAATTCTATAAAATTTTATTAATTATTATAATATTAAGTATTTAATAATAAATAAATAAATAAATAAAATTAAAAAAATTAAAAATAAAAAAAATTACTACTTAGAATAATTAAACATTAACATTTAATAATAAAAATTAAAAAAAATAAAAATTTTATTTATTTATTATAAAATTTTTTACAAATTTTAGTCTAGTAATAATAATGTCTAGTCAGACATTATTATTTATTTAAAACATTAGAATTCAGTAGTAAAAGCAAGTTGTTATTAAGAGAATTATTTTTATTTTATTATTTGAATATTATAATTATGAAATATTTAAAAAATAATAATAAATAAATTTTTTATTTAAAACTTTTTTTGTATTTATTACTATTGTCTCTTTTCCAACTTAAAATTGTCTAATAATTTTATTTTTACTTTATGTTAATGAGAAAAAATAATAAATAGAAATATACACATTTATTATCTTCCTTTAATTAAAAATATTAATTTTTCTTTTAAAAATATTTCCTTTTTCTTTGAAATATTAGTTTCAATAAGAATTTTTTCGAAATTTAGATATGAAAAAAAGAAAAAGGAAATTGGATATTACGCACGAGATCTACTTTTTTTACGAATGGTAAAAATTGCAAAAATTCTAACGAGTGAGGGTGTAAAATGGAGAAACATAAAATCTAACGAGGTGTATAAGGAATGTGTCAGAGTGTAAAACTAACCACGCAAGTTTTAAACGGAAAGAAAATTGCTCCCTTTGTTATCTTTACGCTTTAAGCGATTTTCAAGTAAGCCAAAGCGAGCGCCGAAGGAGTCATTTCTTATCTTTTTTTTTTCTGATGACCTATTCAATTCTCATTTTTTACTTCTTTTTCTCACTCGGCTGATATTTTATTGCCCTCGTTTATATACCATTTAATGTGACTTTTATTTTATCCACAAAAATTTAAACAAATAAATTTTCAAATAATGCATAAAACAACAGAAAACCAATTTTTTCTTGATTAATTTTTTTGAAAATTATAATTTTTTTCACGCTTGAAAATTTATTTACAAAAAATCTACAAATTTGAATGTTTTTTCTAAATTTACAGAGAGAGAAAAAAACTCCTAGCGTTTAAATTTAGAAAAAAAAATTCTAGAAATTAATTTTAATATTTATTGCCCTCGTTTATATACCATTTAATGTGACTTTTATTTCACCCACAAAAATTTAAACAAACAAATTTTCCAATAATGCATAAAACAACAGAAAACCAATTTTTCTTAATTAATTTTTTTGTAAATTATAATTTTTTTCTCGCTTGAAAATTTATTTACAAAAAACTTACAAGAATGAAATGTTTTTTTTAGACAGAGAGAGAGAAACTCCTAGCGGTTAATTTGAGAAAAAAAAATTCTTGAAATTAATTTTTATCGTGATAATAAAATCTGAAAATTGCGACACACAATTTCGCAAAAGCGAAAAGAAAAGAAGGGAAAAGGAGGTAAAATTTTCCCTTGAATAATAAAATGAAAATGAATATTTCACTTTGCGAAGGGGCTCTTTTTGCATGAAAATGGTACAATTTAACAAAAGGCAATTTTTTTTCCCAAGACATTGGTGGAAGTAAGTAAGTGCAAATTAAAAGTAAATTCTATATTTTCAAGTTTCTTGAAAACTTACGGTCTTGATTCATTTTCTTTTTTTCTTGTCATTCACGACACGAAAGAAAAATAAAATTCTCCTCAAAACTCTCAATGCACTGCTAATTATTATTTCATTCGCTTTTAAATCCCCTCCCAGTAAAAAGTTTCATATAGAAAATTTAATTCTCTAACTCTGGTTTTACCACACTTTCCAATATAGTGTTGAGAAAAAAAAAATTAGCGACTTTGGCTCGCGAGCAAGTTCTCACTGTTAATTTAATAGAGACCACTCTCTCTCTCTCTTTCTCTCTTTTTCTCTCTTTGCCTCTCAGACGTGTTAAGATTATAAGCCAGCACATTTATTACAGCAAAAAAAAAAAAAAAGACACGTAGAACTCATCATTTTTTAACATCTCTCCAATTTGTTATTCGCTTTATAGTTTTCTCTCTCTCTCTCTCTCTCTCTCTCTCCGTCTCGGTGTGATAATCCAAAAACCATGAAATTCAAATGAAGTGTCAAAGAAATGTGACATTAATTTTCACCCACAGAGACACTTTACAATTATAATAAATATTAATAATTAATAATTTCGTTATCAGACACGGGTAAATTAAATTATTAATTATAATTTCCGCTTCATTTATAATAAATTTCATTTCCGATAGATGCGGAAAAATTGTAATTAACTTTTTTAGCACATGAATTATTCGATAAAAAAGAAAGTAATAATTCATTTTGTACATTATAATTAAAATAAAAAAAAATAAAAAATAAAAAAAAATAAAAAAATAAATTTAATTCAAAATAAATTAATGAGGTTAAAAAAAAATTTGAAATTTACTGCATTATTAGCAATAAAAGGACATAATATGTGTTTGCTAAATATATAGAATAGAAGGTATAATTTAATTAGAAATTTAATAAATGTATTAAAAAGTTTGTTAATTTAATTATATGTTTAATAATTTAATTTAAAATTGTAGTTTCACTTATGTAATAATTTATTTAATTAAAATTTTAATTATATGCTTAATAATTTAATTTGAAATTGTAGTTTCACTTATGTAATAATTTATTTAATTAAACTTTTAGTTATATGCTTAATAAATTAATTAGAAATTTTAGAAATTTAATAATTTAATTAAAAGTTTAATAATTTAATTAGAAATTTAATAATTTAATTAGAAGTTTAATAATTTAATTAGAAGTTTAATACTTTAATTAGAAATTTAATACTTTAATTAGAAGCATAGTAATTTAATTAGAAATTTATAACTTTAAATAGAGATTATAAAATTTAATTAGTAATTAATAATTAGTAATTTAATTAATTATTAGTAATTTTATTAGTAATTTCAAAAATTATTTTTATTTAGATTCATTTCAATAACCAGAAAATAAAATGTATAAAATTATTTCTATTTAATTAGTAACCCATAACGAAGTAGAAATAATTTTGATTATAATAATTACACTATTGATTATAATAATGAAACAATTTTATTAATTTGACTGAGTGATAAAGTCAAAAGTTCTATATTAGAAATAATTTTATTATAAATAATTATTTCTGTTTAGTTAATAAAGCAATAAAGTAAAAATAATTTTGTATTTTTGCAGTTTTTAATTTACAAACGTTGACGTACTTAATTATTTGACTTTTTCTATTATTATTTTTATTCTTTTTTATTTTTTTATTTTATCCTTTTCATTATTATTTCTAACTGGCGAAATTGTTTTATTTTTTTATTTCTATAGGTAGTATTCTATTTTTCATACTTTTTATTTTCCACTGATACTAAGAAATTTGTGTCTCTAATCATTTAACTTTTTTATTTATATTTTGTAATTTTTATTAATTTTTACCATTACTATGAAATTTGTGTAAACATTTATCTTCGACTTATTTCATTTTTAACTATAAACGGGGCACTAATTTTTTTTTTATTTTGTATAAATTTTTTATTTTTCTTATTGCCTTAATTTACAAAATGACTCCACTAATTCTTTTTTGTAATTATTTTGTTACTTCTTTTTTTCTATTTTTTTATTTCTATTACTGTAAACTTCTGGAATTATATAAATTTTACTTATTTTTTTTTATTTTTGCAATTTTTTTTATTAATCAAAATGTATAAACAATTATTTAACTATATTTTTTGTTCTACTTTTTTACTCTTTCAATCAATTTCCATTATTAGTTCTTTTTTATTTAAATAATATACGAGTTTACAATAAGAAAAAAAGAATTGTAATTTAAATAATTTTGATTATTATAAACGTCTCAAATTATTTGACTCTTCTATTTATTTATTTTTTTGAATTTATTTACTATTGTTTATTTATATAGGTATTATTATTTACCTACTTTTTATTTCTATTTGCTACTCTTTTTTTATCGATTTCTACTATTATTTAAATATTTTTTTATTTAAATAAGTTCTTTATTTTTCCTACTGCGTTAATTTACAAAATTACTCAACTATTCTTTGTTTGTAATTATTAGTTACAAAAAATCAGAAAATAAAGAAAAATAAAGTTTTCAATAAGAAAAAAAATAATTAGACGTAATTTAAATAATTTTAATAGTTACAATCGTGACTTTTTGACAATTTGACTTTTTTATATGTTTCTTCCATTTAATTTTATTATTGTTCATTTATAAATTATTATTTAATTTTCTAACCATTTTTTATTTATTTCTTTTCTTTTCTTACCAATTTTGTATTATAATAATAATAATTATTATTATTAAAATATAAACTCGTCTAACTGTTTGATTTTTTTTCTTTTGTTTAAATTTTTCTGTTTCATTATTATTAACATTGTGACGATGCAAAAATGTACTATTTTGCAATTCCCAAAGTTTGAAATAATAATTATTTGTAGCTCTTGCTTTAGAAAATTTAATTTATTCGTGAAAAATAAGTACTGAATGATTTCACAATTCGATATATATAAGACAAATTTAATTGAAAACCCAAATTTATAAACTAATTAATGTAATTCTTTTTTTATTTCATGTAAAATATTATTTTATTATGTAAAATATTACTTTATTATGTAAAATATTATTTATTATTATTAATTTTTATTATTTACTTTTCATGTTAAATATTATTTTATTATGCAAAATATTATTTGTCGAGTCAAGATTTTTAGTCATAATTTTTTTTTTGCTATAATCTAATCCTAAAATTGTTAACTATTGTCAAAGTAACAATTTAATTTGATTTACGTCTAATCTCAAAATTCAGATTTATTGAATAAATTGTCAATTTCTGAATATTTGTTTGTTTGCGTAAATAACGAACTTTTATATTTCGTGAGTAATTAATTGATTGATAATTAGCCTGGTGGTGGTCTTGTTTATCGATAATTAATTTATTATTTAATTCTTTTGCTTTTCTTTATTTTCTTTTTTTTTATTCGTCTTTCAAGTAAGGACTGGTCATAGGTAATTTTTATTATTTCAGAAAAAAAGATTACAACTCACATAATAACTCCCATAAATAATTTAAAATTGTTTTCATATTAATTGAAACATCTTTTTAATTTCTATATTATTTTTAAGCAAACACAGTTCTTACCACTTTTTTCGAACACAAATTTATTTATCTTCATTTACAATTATTTGAACAGTTACACGCACGTGTAAATATTTGCCCAAGTTTATGAAAGATGTATGGAGGGGAAAAAAAAGATGAAGAAGAAATCTTTCGCTGGTAATTTGTGCCCTTTTTTCTTACAAGTTAATTTCGACACATTATTTTTCCGACTCACTCCATCAACGCTTGGGAACTGTTTTATTTTTTTTTCCTTCCCCATTCTTTTTTCTGTTTTTTTTTACTTCTTCTGAAATTAGCATCTCTGAAACCCGGAGCAAAATTACATAAAACCGTTTTCATCAGTATAGAGCACCACACAGTTTCGTAGAGAAATTTTTTTTTCTACTCTCTTTCTCTTTTTTTTCTTTAATAGTTAGTCTCTCGGTAATTTACTTGGAGTGGCGATGCTATGAAAATTCATGCTAATGACAATAATCGAAATTTAAGTTCCTCACCTGAGGCTCTAAAACAAGAAGAGTGGTATTCGCGCGTTTCAACGAAAGTACTATAAAGTAAACCGCCTCAACTCAACATTAGAGGAGATCGTTATAGCAAAGGGAGAGAGCCGATCGGTATCTCGAATGGTGTGCGCGGGCGTGAAAATTGGATGGTCCAGAAAAAAAAAGTAGATAGAGGGTCACGCCAGGCGGATAAAGGGGCGAAAGGGGGGGAGGGGAAGTTGGCTCGAGGTGATGATAGGAAACGAACGAAAAAAGAGAAAAAAAAAATAGTTGCAAAAAAAAGAAACAGAAAAGAAGTAGTCTCTGAAAAAATAGACTGTTTCAAACCGAAAAGATTTTTTTTCTCTCTCTCTCTCTTTCTCTATGTGTAGAAAAAAAATTTTTTGCGAATATGTGTGTTTGTGTATCGAACGCCAAATGCAATTTAAATACTCTCTCTCTCTCTTGCGCGCGGAGATGTGAAATCCGGCTTTCGATAACTCAGTATAATTATCTTTGCGAGACCATGCAACGAATTGCTGTTGAGAGGGCCCAGAAAACTTGATTTAACGTTCATTCTGGTATATATGTCTTTGGACGTGAAATTCAAATTTACACCAGATGAAAGTGGCATTAATATTAATTGCTTTCTATACACACACAGAAACTGCTTTAGATTTCCTTTTTTTCCTTTTTTTATTTTAATTAATTGAACGTCTCCTGGTCTTTTTTTTCAGAAATGAAATGAAAATTGTAACATAATACGAATTCTTTCCCTTAGAAAAAAATAAACAGTTTTCTTTTCATTGCGAAAAATAATTTTTTTACCACTCTCCATAATTTGAATTAGTACACTCTAAAATTGAATGAGTTAAAAATTATTAGTTTTATTTTTTTACTTTATTTATTTTATAAATAAATTATTTTATTTGTAGGATCTTAGTTTTTATCTTAATCTTAATAAAGTTTATAAATAAATAAAGAAATAAATAAAATTATATTCTATATAATTAATTAAATTATTCATATTCTCGATAAGTAGAAGAATAATTTTAACCATCAATCAGTGACTGGGTTTTCGCTTCTGAATCAGTAAAAAAAAATAACTGAAAAAAAATTGTTAGTAAAAAATGACTGATTTTTAGAAAAAAAAAATAAAAAATTAGTTAAAATGGATTAATTGAATGAGTTTGTAAAATTAAAATGTCAAATATTTCCAACTTACTACATAGGCACACAAAAAAAAGTTTCTTGGCCGAGACACGAAAATAGTATATTTCCATGTATTTTTGACCGTTGAATCCGAAGTCAGAATTGTCAAATTGATTCTTTTTATTCGAATTATACTCAGAAATCGACTCAAAAAACTGAATGAAAATAAAAAAAAAATAAAAAATTTTTTATAACACTACAGTAGTAAATTTTTATGCATTTTTTCACGCTAAATCCGAACTCGAAGTCAGGATTGACGCATTTGTTAAAAATTTCGAAGTAAACTCAAAAAAGGCTCAAAAATCGAATTAAAATAAAAAAAATTTTCGGAACACTACAGTAGTAAATTTCTATTTTCTCCCATTGAATTGGAATTTGAAGTTAAAATTGACATAATTGCTCACAATTTTGATATAATCGCAAAATCTTACTCAAAAAACCGAATTATACTAAAAATAAATAAAAACCATTTTTTATAACATTAACTAGTTTATCTTTAAGTATTTTTTCCCTATGAATCCGAATTTAAAATTCGATGTTTTTAAATTGGCTCAAAATTTTGGAAAATTCAATAAAATCTGCTAAGAAAAACGTGAAATTTACAATAATAATAATAATAATAATAATAATAATAATAATAATAATAATAATAATAATAACTATTATTATAATAACAATAATAATAATAATTATTATTATTATTATTATTATTACTATTATCATAATAATAATAATAATAATAATAATAATAATAATAATAATAATAATTAAGTGTAGATTTTAAAATGCAAAAAAATGGTTATTAAAACGTGAAAAAAATTTTTTTTCTGTAAACTCAAAAAATTATTCTTTAAATTTGAATTAGTTAAAATGTGTACTAATTTTTATTAGTATTTTTGTTTTTTATTTAGTGAAATATACTACTAAATTATTACTAATTAGTAGAAATTACTATTTATTACCAACATTTGCTAATTCAAAAGCAAAAAATTAGTCACTAATTAAAGTTTGTAAACAATTAAAAAACAATGAAATAATATTAAATTCAGAAAATATTCTAAATAGAAAGTTTAGAATTTTTTTCTAATTTAAAATTTTAAATCTAAAAAAATAAAATAAATCTTATCCACAATTTTCTATTTAGTATTTTTTTACTATGTAATGTACTATCAATAATTTTCTACTAATAATTAGTTATTTTTTACTAATTGATGAAACAATCAATTAACTACGATTCTACTAGTAATGAATTATTTTTTACTGATACAAATTTAAGTCGTATGTTTACAGAATCAGTGACTGATTTTAGGCTTTAGAGTAAATAAATTTGACTAATAAATTAGTTGAAATTACTATTTATCAACAAAATTTACTAATTAAAAAGAAAAAAGTTGGTCACTCATTCATCCCAGTAAACATTCTTACTAATTTAAATTTAGAAAGTAATTTTTAATTTTACGTCGTAAAGAAAAATGTTTTTAACGCTTTAACATAAAGTTCTTTAAATAAACATTGTCAAATAATTGGAATCGCGTATGGATTTTTTTTGGAGGATAATAAAAATATAACCCTCGGAAAAAATTCTATTTAATTCGAATAAGTGATTATTTGTTCATTTTCGAATAAATATTCATTATCAAATAATTTTTATTTACAACAAATAAATTTGAAATAATAATTGATTAAAACTAACAATGTTTGTCTTTGTAGGAAATGTCATTTAAAAATAGAGAAATTTAAATAAAAATTATTTTATTCAAGTAAATATTTATTTGATAGTAGACAAATAAATATTTTTTTGAATAATAAAGTCGGACATGAATTAAAATTGGTAAACATTTTTACTAATTCAATTTTAAAAAGGGAGAAAGATTTTTTAAACAAAAAAACTATTTATATTAATTAAAAAAAACTATTTGTTTAAATTTATATATATTTAATTCAGTAAATAATATTTAATAAATACATATTTAATTTAATAAATATTTAATAAATGCATATTTAATTTAATAAATATTTAATAAAAAAATAAATAAAGATAATAAATAATAAAATATACAAGAAACTAAATAATAAAAATCATTTATATTTATACTTTTTTTATATTTATTTTATATTATAAAAAAGAAAGAAGATTGAAAATTGAAAAAAGAAAGAATGATTGAAAGAAGATTGAAAGCTGTAATGACTAATTTAATATTTATAATTAAAAATAAATATACAATATAAATTTTTTCCGAGAAATAAATTTATTTTCTCCGTGTCTGTATTTATATAATAATATGTTTTATAAGTCCGGTTGAAATATATATTTTTTTGTTTTCGATCCCTTGAGGCTTGTTTGAAGATTGAAATTGATAAATCTATTTCCACAATTTCCTGTCAAATTAAATCATCGTATTTGAAGAGAATATCGCTTGTTTATTCAATTATTTATTATTTCCTCTGTTTGAAAACAAAATTTTAAATTACATGACAATTTGTTTTTTCCCTATATTTTTTCTACTTCTTTTTTTATCCAAAGGGTTAAATTTCCTCCTTTGAAAACAAAATTCTCTTCCTTTTTTACTTCTTTTTACTCTTTTTTTTCAAAGAAGAAAAATTTTTTTCCTTTTTTTCTTCATTTTACCCCTTTTTTCAAGGGATGAAAATTTTAAAAAAAAAAAAAAAAAAAAAAAAATTAAAAAAATTACGCTAAAATCGAAACAAAGTGAAAGAAAAAAGAATTGAGAGGGAAAAATTAATTATGACCGAAATTTAATGAATCCATTATTATAATTAAGGTGAGAGTGGAGTTTGTTGTTTATTCTCAATTTTCCACCGTGATATTGTCATTTAAAATCATGCAATTTCCTATATATGCAAAACGAATATTCCCCGTT
This sequence comes from Leptopilina drosophilae, assembly GCA_032873175.1. Taxonomy (NCBI): domain Eukaryota; kingdom Metazoa; phylum Arthropoda; class Insecta; order Hymenoptera; family Figitidae; genus Leptopilina; species Leptopilina drosophilae. The sequence continues at coordinate 55,479,827 of CM065479.1, forward strand.
TTATAATGCGAAATAATGTTTATGAAACTTTTCAGTCTTGATAAACGTCATTTGCCATCAGTTAACATGGTTTATTTTACGCCTAAAAAACTGCAATATACACAGCCACATGAATTTAATGACCTGCAATTGGAATATATGCAATATTTGATTCCACGAATATCGCTATTTTCATTTTCAAAATATTTCTCTCGCTCACTCTCCAGTTTCAAAATAATCCCATTGACGTCATTAATTTCTTGTTTTCCAAATTTATCATTATTCTGATTTATTAAAAAAAAATTTTTTTTATTCTTTACTGAAAAAGAAAAAAATCATTTCATTAAAAAAAATGTTTTTCATTCAAATAAATAATTTATTTCATTAAAAAAAATGTTTTTCATTCAAATAAATAATTTATTTTATTCAAAAAAATAATTTTTCTATTCTTAGATAAATATTTACTTTAATTAAATAATTTTCACAATCAATTAAATCGTATTTGCTTCAAAAAAAGAAATTGTTAGTTTGAATCAATTATTGTTTCAAATTTATTTGACTTAAATAAAAATTATTTATAAGTACATATTTATTTCATAGTAAACAAATAATCAGCTATTTGAATCAAACGAAATTTTTTCTGTTATATTTTTATTTTATTTTTAAAACAAAATTCATATTATTTCAATCAATTATAATTTTTTTTAAATTTTCATTAAAACGTTAAAAAAATGTTTCTTTCTGTAAAATCAAATAATTATTTTAAAAATTTAAATCAGTAAAAATGTTTACTAATTTGCATTAGTTTATTTGTTTTTTAATCAGTAAAATATACTACTAAATTAGTAGAAAATTAGAAATTATTATTTATTAACAATATCTGCTAATTCGAAAGCAAAAAGTTAGTCACTAAAATTCGTTAAAAAAAATTTTTTTCAATTCACTAAAATGTTATTAACAAGTTTTTCAGTTTTAATTAAACAATTAAATGTTAGGGTTATAAGTGAATTTATGAGGAGAAATTTATTGAAATTTTATAACATAATTTTATAATAAAATTCTGCAAAAAATATTTTCGACGCTAAATACCGATGCAAACTTCCGGGTTATAAAAATTGTATAAAAAAAAAATTTTCAGAAATTTTCTATGAAATGTATTCATTAAAATTGCTTATTTTCGGAAACAAAAAGTTTTCTTTAAAAAACAATAATTTTCGCCGTCAGTCGGAAATTTGTGAAAATACAATTAAAAAACAAATGTTTTGTTAATCAAACGAAATAGAAACTTAATTAACTCATTGGCAATAATAGTTGTTTAATTATTGCATATACATATGTATTAATGTCCTGAAAGTAATATCGAGATGAAGAATAATTAATTAGCTACTGTGTATGAAGGGAAATTTTAACAAAGTTTAATTAACCGTGAGTACATTTAGGGGAAATATTTTGTTACTCCACATTTCAGAACTTCACTCTTTCCTAACTTTTAATATTAATATATATATATATATATATATATATATATATATATATATATATATATATATATATAATATATATATATATATAAACAATGAATTTAGAAAGTTTCATTTATGAAATATTTCCCATGGAAAAAAATTTAGTTTTCCACAAAAATACTTTTTGATAATTTTATTTGTATTTTTTTTTGTAAATAATCAATAAAGAACATTAATTTTGTTTTTAATTTCAATATTAATTTATATTCATGCTGCATTCCAGTAAAATAAATAAATAAATAAATAGAAAATGAAAATAATAAATTAAGAAATCAATGAAGAAGTAAAAAAGGAATAAATGCAATTGTCATTTTTTATTATTTATTATATTCATTTATTAAATATTTATTATATTAAATATTTATTTATTAAATACTATTTATTAAATTAAATAAATATATATATATATATATATATATATATATATATATATATATATATATATATATATATATATATATATAAAATTAAACAAATAATTTTTTTCTTTACAAAAGTCTTTCTCACTCTTTAAATTTAAATTAGTAAAAATGTTTACCAATTTGAATAAATGTTCGACTTTATTATTCAAAAAAATATTTATTTGTCTATTATCAAATAAATATTTACTTGAATAAAATAATTTTTATTTAAATTTTTCTATATTTAAATGACATTTCCTACAAAGACAGACATTGTTAGTTTAAAGCAATTATTGTTTCAAATTTATTTGTTGTGAATAAAAATTATTTGATAATAAATATTTATTCGAAAATGAACAAATAATCACTTATTCGAATTACATAGAATTTTTTCCGAGGGTTATATTTTTATTATCCTCCAAAAAAAATCCATACGCGATTCCAATTATTTGACAATGTTTATTTAAAGAACTTTATATTAAAGCGATAAGAACATTTTTCTTTACGACGTAAAATTAATAATTACTTTCTAAATTTGAATTAGTAAGAATGTTTACTAGGTTGAATGAGTGACCAACTTTTTTCTTTTTAATTAGTAAATTTTGTTGATAAATAGTAATTTCAACTAACTTATTAGTAAAATTTATTAACTCGAAGGCTTAAAATCAGTCACTGATTCTGTAAACATACGATTTATATTTGTATCAGTAAAAAATAATTCATTACTAGTAGAATCGTAGTTAATTGATTGTTTCATCAATTAGTAAAAAATAACTAATTATTAGTAGAAAATTCTTGATAGTACATTACATAGTAAAAAAATACTAAATAGAAAATTGTGGATAAGATTTATTTTATTTTTTTAGATTTAAAATTTAAAATTAGAAAAAAATTCTAATCTTACTATTTAGAATATTTTCTAAATTTAATATTATTTCATTGTTTTTTAATTGTTTACGAACTTTAATTAGTGACTAATTTTTTGCTTTTGAATTTGCAAATATTGGTAATGAATATTATTTTCTACTAATTAGTAATAATTTAGTAGTATATTTCACTGAATAAAAAACAAAAATACTAATACAAATTAGTACACATTTTAACTAATTCAAATTTAAATAATAACTAGCAACAAATCGCGCGGCTAACTTCTTACTAACTTTTTAAATAAAATTAGCAATTTTAAAAATAGTAAAATTTGAAAATTTTCTAATTCAAATTCTTGTTGAAAATACTAAAAAAATTCAATTTTGTAGTATTTAAAAATAATTGCAAACATTCCTAATTATTTTTATAAATGATAAAATTCTTCTCCAAAGTTCAATTATTTTTAAAAATTTTTCTAATTTTAATAATTTTCAATAGCTACGATTTTAATAAAATATTTCCTAAAACGAATTGAATTATTTAAAAAAAATTTTAATTTGAAATTTTAGAAAATGTCAATTTTGAATAAATGAATTAAATAATAAAAATTTTAGAGGAATTCAACTATTTACAAATTTTTTTATAAATTTCTGCGCAATAATTCAATTATTTTAAAGAAGAATAACATTTTTTTAAGCGGGAATTCAATTATTCTTATAAACAATAAAAATCATCACAGAATTTCAATTATTTTTGGTACAATGTTAATGGGATTTCTCGAAAAATGTAATTATTATTAAAATTAATTTTCAAATATTTTAATGAAATAATTTTTAACAATTCGATTTAATAATAAAATTCTAGAATTAAATGCTTAATTTCAATTATTAAGAAAGAGGATTATTATAAAAACTTGAAAGAAACAATTCATATAGAATTTAAATACTTTGAAAACTTGTAATTAAAATGATTAAAGAAAGTTCATTATTTTAAAGAAACTTAAAGAAATTCTTCAAACGAATTTAATAAAAATTATGTAAAATTTTAATAAAATTCTTCCCAAATTCAATTATTTTCATAAACAATAAAATTCTTCGAAGAAATTCAATTAGTATCAAATTTTTTGATAAAATTCTTTGCAAGAATTCAATGATTTGCAATTTTTTTTCACAATAATTCACTTGTTTTCATAAACAGTAAAATTCTTCGAAAAAATTCAATGATTATCAAATTTTGTGATTAAATTCTTTGCAAGAATTCAATTATTTGCAAATGTTTTATGAATTTTTTCGCAATAATTCAATTATTTAACAAAAATTTTAATAAAATTCATTGTAAAAATTTAATTATTTTAAAAAACTTTCATAAAATTCTTCTAATTAATAACATAAAAAAAAAATAAAAAAAAAAAAAAAAATACAAATATAAAATAATAATAATAATAATAATAATATAAATATAAAATAATAATAATTTTAAATAATTTTCAAAAAAAATTCGCTGCAAAAATTTCAATTATTTTCAAAAATTTTCCTCAATTGAATGATTTTTATAATATCTACTAAAAAGTTTCAAAAGAATTCAGTTATAAAAAATTTTATTGAAATTCTGCGCAAACATTTAATTATATTCATAAAATAATTAAAATTTCACAAGGAATTCAATTATTTTCAGATAAATAAAAATTTTTTTTAAGGAATTCAATTATTATTTTCATAAAAAATAATTTAAAATTCTAGAAAATAGTAATTTACTTAAAATTTTTCTTCTTTTTCTAAAACAAAACGATAATTTTCTTTAAAAAATTGTGATTCAAAAAAAAAATAGTGGAAAATAAATAAATTTTCTATTTCTTAATCCCAGTTGTTTAATAATTTTTTTAAGAAGTAAAGAACAAAAATAATTTCAATTTAACAAAACATAATATTTAACAAAATTTTAGTCTTTTGATGAAAAGAAGTAAAAAAAATTCTGATGATTTCTATTTTCTATCTAAAGTTAACAAAAAACAAAAGTATAAACAAAAGACAACTTCAGAGTGTGAGGGACAGAAAAAGTGAATGAAAGAATGAAAGAACATTCAAATTAATATAGTTAATTTTTTGATTTTACAGAAAAAATTTTTTTTCACGTTCTAATAAACATTTTTTTTGCTTTTTAAAATCTACACTTAATTATTATTATTATTCTTTACATTTCATTTTATTCTTTCTTTTCTTCCTTTTTGTCTTTATTCTGTCTTTTCCTTATTCTTCTTTTCCTTTTTTCCAAAATTTTCTAGTTATGAATTATCGAAATTTTTGTATTTTTAAAAGTAGGCCTATTTTCATTAGCTTATGAATTTTTTATTTTTTGTATTTCTTAAAAGTCTGAAGAATAGTAAAACTTTCATTCTTTGACAATTTTTTTTCTAAACTCAATATTTTCCAACTTATGAGCTATTGAAAATAGGCGTATTTTTAAAAATGAAAAATTTCGAAAGTTCATAAATAGATAATTTGGGTAATTAAACAATATAAAAAAAATTTTAAATACGTATTTTATATTTTTCTATAAAAATGAAAAAAAAAAAATGTTTAACCAAATTTTAATGGTCATTGGTAAATTCCACGTGGAATTGACCATTTATTGTTTCTTCTGAATCGTAAATTGATAAAAAAAGATGCGATTGAAAAAATTCTATAGTGAAATAATAAAAAGATAATTACATATCGCATAAGAATTCTGACAGGCGATTCCATTCGTTTTGAAGAAGTGATGAAAGTTTTTTTTTTGTTTCTGTATTATTTTGCTAATAGCGGTATAGGATCTAGTTCTAAGATAATTACGAGATTCGTGGCTGAATTTGAATGAGGGCCTCGCATTCGAAGGCGGATCGAATTCTAACGATCACATGTCATGGACCGCTTCTCTCTCTCTCGCTCTGAATTTATATATATATATATATACATTTAAACTTATATATAAATAAATATATATATATATATATATACAGGTGTGCATATTCTCAGTTCGCTTTTCAGTTAGTCAGAAGTCAAACTGAGCAAACTTTAGGGCGGTTCGCGTGATTAACAGCTTGCCTCGTGGAACGCAATGGCTTCGTAAATAAATTTACATCTCCATATATACGAAAGTCAATTAATTTGAATTAAAACTCGTTCTTTGATCACGAAACTCGAGCATCAGATCAATCAACACGTTTTTTTACATCTTACTTGAAATCTGCCCTTTTTTTTATTTCACTCTCCATTTATTTTTTACCTTTTGTTTTAATTAATTAATTATTCAGAATAATTAAAATTTCTGAAAATAAAATAAATTATAACAATAATAATAATATAAATTTACTAATAATGCGAATTTGGAATAATTAATTAATTAAGGAAATTAACATTGTGAATAGTATTCGTTTATTAACTAAAAACAAAATTTCTTGAATTACTTTCTAAATTTGAAATAGTAAAAATGTTTAACAATTTGAATCAATAACTGATTTATGATTTTTTGTTTTTGAATTAGTAAATTTAACTACTGTAATAATAATAATAATTTCTATAATTTTATTAGTAAATTCTACTAATAAATAGTAATATCCACTAATTTATTAGTCAATTTTGCTAATAAATGCACTGAAAAAAAATTTATTTGATTCAAAGAGCTGATTATTTTATTAATATCAAATAAATATTTACTTGGATCAAATAATTTTTATTTGAATCGATTCAATAATATTTGCTTCAAATACTAAAATATTTTATTCAAATACAATTTATTCGATTCAAGTAAATATATCTTTGATAATAGTCAAATAATCGGTTATTTGAATTAAATAAATATTTTTTCAGTGTAGTAATTTCTACAAATTTATTAGTCAATTTTGCTAAGAAATAGTAATTTATTATTCAATTTTGCTAATAAATAGTAATTTATTATTCAATTTTGCTAATAAATAGTAATTTATACTATTTTATTAATTTAAAAGCAAATAATCAGTCACTGATTCTAATTACTAAACTTTCTACAAATTCCAGTTTAGCGAGTAAAAATATTTACTAATTTAAATTATTGACTGAATTTTTGCTTTTAAATGAATAAATTCTACTTACAAATTAGTAGAAGTCACAATAAATTAGTAAAAGTTACTAATTCAAGAGCAAAAACTCAGTCACTAATTCGAATTAGTAAACATTTTTAGTTTTTCCAATTCAAATTTAGTGTTTTGACTCGGAGAAACAATTAAAAAAGAAAAGTTTACCATTCACCAATATTGCAACTTTTTAAAAATTTCTCCAAATTCCAAACAGAATTCACTAATTAATTATTTTTTAAAAGACCAAAAAATAATAATTTTCGATTGAAAAAAACATAAATTAATTTATTGAAAATTTTGATAATTAAGTAAAATTTAATTCTTCAGCACAAAAAATGTAAAAGAGCAAAAATTGAAAATGTAAATTAAAAACGAAAATACTAATTTATGCAAAAAATGTTTAATTAATTTCTACTTCATTCTTTAGTGGGAAAAATTCAAAAGAGCAAATATTATAATTTATCAACTAAAAAATAGCAGAAAAATTAATTAATCAAATTAACATTAATTTAATTGAAAATGTTCAATTAATTTTAATTTAATTCTTCTGTATGAAAAATTTAAAACAGGAAAAATTTTCCAAAAAAAAGAGAAGATAAAAGAAAAAACGTTGACCAAAGAGTGTATATCGTTATACATACATACACGATACACGACATGGAAAATGAAGTGTCACATAAACTGAAATCTCGTTATTTACACGTAATTAATTTGATTAATTATTCATTAGCTCGTGCAAAATTATATTATCAAATGTGTAGCAAAATATCAACTTTAAAATATATTAAAATGAAAATCAACGCGTGTTAAATTGACCAAAATATTCCCAACCTCTCCCACCTGCTCCTCATCTCCATTTTGTAATAAGCAAATAAAATAAAAATTACAATCATGACAGATATTTGCAATCAGTATTAATACATAAATTATTCAATTACAAATTGTTCATGAAACAACAAGTCTCTCGAGTCGCAAATGAGTTGAAATCCACATAAATATTGAATGCCAAACAAAATGAATTATCAATTTGCGAATTTTTATTTTCTTTCCTCTAAAGATTATATCGTTCTATACAACAAGGCTGATATATTTTTTTATCATTTGTAAATATTTATTATTTATCTAGAAACATTTTTATTTCATCTTTTGTAAATTTTTATTTCATACTTTTGTTTTTTTTGTTTTTTTTCTTTCGAAAATAGAAAAGTTACTTTTCTTTCGAAAATGAAAATTTATTTTTATATTGAAATAAAAATTCATTCCTCTTTCAAAAGAGAAAATTATTCTGCAATTGAAAAAAATTTGCAGAAATTATATATCACAAATTATTTTACTGCTATCAAATGAATATTTTATTGATTCAAATAATTTTTAATTTTTCTTCAAATCCAACAATTTATTAAATTAAATTACAATTACAATTACAATTAAAATTAAACTAGCTAAAATTCAATTATTTAGAAGAATTTTACACAAAATCACTATTTTTCTAAATATATTCTAGAAAGTCGTGAAAAAATTAAAGAAAATTTTGACAAACGTACTGAAACAATATTAAATTTCGAAAATTCATAAGAAAATTCTGAATGTTAGATTACTCATGATTGAAAAGATTTTTTATATTTTATACTTTTTCTACTTTTAACAACAATTGAACTTTACAAATTTTAAAGATAATTTAGATTTACGAAAAACTTTAATAATTCAAATTCTTATAAAATTCGTTATATTTTTTTAATACACATTTCATTCATTATTAAAAATAATAATAGATTTATGGATGAATTTTACTTAAGACACTAAAAAAATTGGATTCTGGAAAAATTATAAATGATTGCACAATCTCAAGCAAAATAAATAATAAAATAAAAATATTTCTGCCCGAAAGTCAGAATAAGAATAATACGTAATATATTTAAATTATTTGAAAATAACTGAAAATATTATTAAAAAATTGGGGTACCAAAAAATTGTTTTATTTATTTATTTTTTATTATAATTTCGATAATACGGTTTTTAGCAAACAAATTCTGTAAATATTCTTTCCAAAATAAATGTCAAATTTCTTAATCAAAATTTGATTTATAACTTTTTTTCTACTTAAAACTTGTACTTTGTTTATAAATTGTCATTGAGAAGCAGAAAATGTGCAAAATATTTTCTAATTCTAATTTTTCAACTGCTTTTTAATTTTTTTTTAGAAAAAATGAGAAGATTAATTACCTAGTCCTAAAATGTTTGTTACAAAGTGCTAATTTTTCTGGAAAGAAGAGAAATATTGAAAAATAAGATTAATAATTTTTGTAGATTAATAAAAAAATAAATAATTTTTAAAAATTTTAAATAATTTAATTAATTAATTTAATTTAAAAATTTTTTTTTTTAATTTAATTTTTAAATAATTTTTTTTTTTATGTTTTCTATTATTTGAAAAATAAAAATAATATTTCTAATTAAAATAAATAAATACCTATGAATAAATTTAAAAAGTAAGAGTGAAAAAATAGAGAAATATAATATTATCTATGAAAACAAATAAAAAAAAACAAAAGTATAATCATGGCTAACTTTAGGTGTAGACAGACTGGACAGAATAAATAAATAAATATGAATTAATAAATATATATTTAAATAAATGTAAAAAAATACATACTAAAAGAATTTTTTTTAACTCAAAGAAACAATTGTGTATCTATTAATATCAAGAAAATTAATTAAATTTTCTTCAAATACTGAAATCATTGATTCAAATAGTTTTTTCGTTTTAAGTGAAAAAATAAATTGTAATTTAATTATAATTGATTTTAATTAATAATTTTATTTATTTATTATTATTATTATTTTTTTTATTTATTTTAGTTAATTATTATTAACTATTAATATTAATAATAATAAATATTAATAATAATAAATATTAATAATAATAAATAATAATAATAATAAATATTAATAATAATAAATATTAATAATAATAATAATAATACTAATAATTAAAATCAATTACAATTAAATTACAATTTATTTTTTCACTTGATACGAAAAAACTATTTGAATCAATGATTTCAGTATTTGAAGAAAATTTAATTTATTTACTTGATATTAATAGATAAGCAATTGTTTCTTTGAGTTAAAAAAATTCTTTTAGTATGTATTTTTTTTACATTTATTTAAATATATTTATTAATTCATATTTATTTATTTATATTTATTTATTTATATTTATTTATTTATATTTATTTATTTATATTTCTTCGTTTAATTACTGAGTAACAGAATCGTTATTAATAATATTTATAGGTACTTATATTTTTACTCATAATTTATATTTATTCAAATTTAAATAAAATATTTACAATGCTTTATAAATGTACATCATTGTAAATAAATATTTACTGATGATGTAGTGGAAAATCGTGAATTGCAATATATTATGAGCGAGGAGCAGAAAAATATATTTATTGATAATGACATATTCATAAATATATATATATATATATATATATATATATATATATATACGCGAAAAGTTATAAATTATTATTTATTAGATTTTCCTCTTCTGAAGATTTCGAGGAGAGTAATAATAAAATTTTATTATTTCATATACGCTCAGAAATTCTCCACGGAATATACAGGTGTGCTTGCGCACCTTCGTATATAAATCTTTGTTTACAAGCTCTTTTCAGTATCAAAAAAAGGAACGATCATAATGGATATTCGATAGGTAATCTGTCGTTGAATGATTGGATCAGAAAAAAAAATCGTTTCAGAACCTGAATTTAACGTTTCATGATTGTATCGGACACTGAGAGAAAACGAGAAAATTGTAAAGGTATATATATATATACATATATATAACATTTTCGTTCGAAAAAACGAACAGACGAAAAGATGACTATTACTTCGTTTTTCAAGCAAGAGATCACGTTCACTTTTTATCACATTTTGCAAGAAGAATATTTTTTTCCCTTCTATATTTTAATATAATAATAATATTGACCCATATTTTCTCGCATTTGTCAGTATTTCAAGGAAATAAAAAATTTTTATTTTATTTTTCAATAGAAAGCAAATTTCATGTTTGTATTGATTATTAATTTATGTTTACTATTTTATTTAACTGTGTTTTTTAATTGAAGCAAAAAACAAATAATTTAAATATGAAAGAACTGGAAATGAAAATTTATCGCTTGGAATTTTTATTTATAAAACTTATTTATTCACTATTTATGAATGAAATCAATAAAAATGTGAAAATTAAATAATTAGGTAAATAACCAAAATAATAAAGTATTAATAAGCAAAATAATAAAATATCAATAAAACAAACGAACATTAATAAAAATTGAAGTAAAAATCGATCAAAAATTTACAAAAGTAAGAGAAAAATTTTCTTTCTCTAATAATATTTTCGAAAACGATAATTAGATGAGAAATAGAATCTTATTTTTATTTTCGGAAACAATAATTTAGCTGAGAATTGAGCCTTATTTTTATTTTCGGAAACAATAATTAGCTGAGAATTGAGCCTTATTTTTAATTTTCGAAATCGATAATAATTAGCTGAGAATTGATCGTAAATTTTCTTTTCCTTTGAGAGAGATAGATATAGAGAGAGGGTGATTAGCGAAACTTGAATTTCAACAATTACATGTGGACTTTTGAAAATTTATATTCCATTGCGTTTAAATCTCTTTACAAGCGAATGGTTTTATAATAAAGACTTTTTGATTGGTACTTATGCTTGATCACCTGACAGATAAATTTACTGAACCGGAATCAACTGCCACTTATAAAATGGTACTTTATTATCGACCATTAAGTTTGTTTCAATTTAAACTTAAATAGCGCGCAAATTACCGTCAATTATTTCTACAAAAGCGCCTTTTATTGGTGGGCGCAAAAAAAATATTTCGCCTCAATTGTGCCGGAAAATTTGTTTTCTTCCAATTGAAATTTGTTCAAAAAAAAAAACAAAAACAAAACAAGCAAATGACAAAAAGAAAAATTTTATTTAAAACATTATTTGTTAAATAATTAATTAAATTTTTTGTTATTTTTTAGTCTTATAACACTAAAAAATAACAAATTATAAACCATAAATATATTTATGTTTTATAATTTTTATTTATTGCTTGCGATATTTATTTACTATTTTTTTATTTATTAATGTTTCGTATTATTTATTTTTCCTTTATTATTTCGTATTTTTATTCACTATATTTATTATCGTTTACTTTAATATATTATTATTTAATGTTATTTAGTTTTCTAGTCAAAATTAATTAATATTATTTTCCTGTCATTAGCATTCAAAAATTCAATTATTCCGAAGAATTTGACACAAAATCATTATTTCTCTAAATTTATTCAGAAAATCAGGAAAAGGGCAGAGAATTTTGCCAAAAGTGATGAATTAATATTCAGTTTCAAGGATTCATAAAAAAATCCTCAAATTATTCTTTAGCATTGAAAAGACTTTATTTATTTCAAACTCAAAATAAAAATTATGCCTATTTTTTAGTTTAGTAAGAAAAATTAATTTCGTTAAAAATTGTACAAAATAAATCACTACTTTTGCTAACTTTGCATAAAATTTCATTTTTGTGCCTTCAAAAAATGAATTAATTACAGTTTTTCTGAAATGTTACTTCAATTTTACTTTACGAATGATTCAATCACTTTGTTACGACAAATTTTTTTTGCAAATATAATTAAAAACAAAAAAAAAATTCTTGACCAAAAGTTTTGACTGCTTTGCCAACTTTTTTGCACAAAATTTCATTTTTAAACCTACCAATAATAAATTGAATTTTGGAAAAATTATAACTGATTGCATAAATTCAATTAGTTTCAAAAGAAATAAAATTCTCTGCGGAAAACATATATGTTCAAGAATTTTTAAATATTCTTGTCAAAATCTGAATTATTTTCAAACATTTTCCTTAAATTTAGATAAAATCTATTAATTACAAAATTTTTATAAATTTCTTCGCAATAATTTAATTATTTTCATAAATAATCAAATTCTTTTTAGGAATTAAATTATTTTCATAAATAAAATTCATTGCAGAGTTTTCATTATTTTTAATACAAATTTCTTCGCAATAATTTAATTATTTTCATAAATAATAAAATTCTTTTTAGAAATTGAAATATTTTCATAAATAAATTTCTTCGAAGAGTTTTCATTATTTTAAATAAAATTTTAATCGAATTCACCAAAATTTGTAATTGTTCTTAAACATTTTACGAAAAATCGTTAAATGAAATCAATTATTGAAAAACGTTTTGATAAAATTCTTCATAAGAATTCAATTTTAAGAATTGTAATTATTCAAAAAATTATTTATTTTTTATTTATTACTATGATTATTATTATTATTATTATTTAGTATTTATTTATTATTTATTATTATTACTATTATTATTATTATTTAGTATTTATTTATTATTTATTATTATTATTATTATTATTATTATTTAGTATTTATTTATTACTATTTATTTAAATTATTGAATTCTCTGATAAAAATTGTTTTAAAAATGAATTTCAGTTAAAATTTTAGATAATAATGAACATTAAAAGCATTACAGCATGAATTTTGAGAAATAATTTTAATTTTAAAAAGGTTTCAAATCAAATTTTTTGAAAATTTGTATTTTTCAAACTCATTACTAACTATTCTGTAGATTTATTTATTTTGAAAAAGTTTTGTTAAATTTTTTTCTGAAATTATTTAAAGTGTTTTTTTTACATTTCGTAAAAATGATTTGTGAACAAATAAAGTTTAAAATTCTCAAAGTACTTTTTTTAAAAATAATTAAAACTAATTGATTCCAATGAAAAAATAATAATGATTAATTATTAAGTTAAAAAAGAAGTTATTCATGTTTTTGAATAATTTTACAATTAAAGAAATTCGTAAATAAATGTAATAAAACATTTTTTCGATATTTAATTTATTACACTTTTATTATTTTACATTAATTTATTATTTTTGTTATTCAAATATCAAATTAACTTTGTTTATTATTTTTGTTATTCAAATATTAAATTAACTTTGTTTATTATTTTTGTTATTTAAATATTAAATTAACTTTGTTTATTATTTTTGTTATTCAAATTATAAATTAAATTTGTTTATTAACTTAAAATTAAAATATCTGACACTCCTGAGGACCGAACGCGGAACCTTCAGTACTGTAAACTTGGACAATAACCACTAGTCTAACCATTTTTATTTATTACTTCACATTTTTCTGCACTTTTTTTGTTTAGCATTGTTTCTTACTTTTATTTATTTTATTAATTCGTGTTCGAATTTTTATCTATTATTTACGAATTATTATTCTTTACTGTAATTTATTGATATTTAATATTATTTAGCATACTCGGAATTTTTTTTTATTATTTATCATTATTTAGCGTTATTTACTACTCAGTTGATTAAATGTTTTATATAATATTTGTAAATATTCTTTTTTAAATGTTTAATTTATTTATTAACCTGAAATTATTTATTACTCTTTCCAAAATAACTTATTGTAATTTAATACTGTTATTATTTTTTGCATTATTTTTATTTTTTTATTTATTTTATTTTTTAGTATTAATATCTATATATTTTTAGTATAAATATATTATTTATTACTCTTTCCAAAATAACTTATTGTAATTTAATACTGTTATTATTTTTTGCATTATTTTTATTTTTTTATTTATTTTATTTTTTAGTATTAATATCATCGTAAAAAATTAATCTTAATTCACATAAATATTCAGAATTAATTAAAAACCGTTTAAAATAAACTTCCTTGAAATCATAACCGAGTTTGCAGTTTTCAAAAAGTATTTATAATGTTGTTCACAATTCAATAATAATAATTCGAGAAAAATAGAGAAAAAGAGAAATGTTTAAAATAGACATTCTTATATACATTAAAACTTAATTAGAAATTTGTCTATAATATTTGATTTCAATTCAAGAATTTCGTTTTTTGATAATAATTCAAAAAAAAAAAAAAAAAAGAGAGAGAGATAAAGTGAAAATGATGGGCTATTTGTTTGGAAATAATGTTATATTTTAACATCGATACTTGAGAGAGCTTAATTCTTGCGAGTTATTAAAGTTTGCATGTAGCGTATATATACGTGATTGAGTAATAAAATGGAAAATAATATTGCTTGTATATAAAGACAGGATAACTATATATGGCAGTTGTGTGTTATCGACCTGGACATTATTCTCGCAGAGTGTGCGGTCATTTCTGAACCGCATCGCAAATCGCTCGATTTATTGGTGCTGACTCGCCACGATCGGCAGGACACCAAAGCGGCCACCATCGAAGCATGGGACATCAATCTAGTTTACTAAGAGGTCACACGCTGGACCACTCATCACAATTCTCAAAAAACAAAACAAAAAAAAAACAAAAACAAAAATCCCACCGAGAAAGAAAAACAGACAAACAAAATAAAATAAAATAAGGAATCAAATAATTCTTTTTCTCCTTTCTTTCATGACAAATTTCTACAAAAAGTTTATCTCTGCTTTCCGTGAAAAGTTTTGGGTAAATTAGAGAAAGAAATCGATGAAAAGGAAAAATTGGGTTTTTCTTTCTTTCCCGAAATCACCACTTAGTTAATTTTTTGTGTAATTATTAGATAGTTGAAAAAATAAATTTTTATTTTCGTTTCCCTAAATTCGGATTTATAACTTTTCTTCCTTTGTAGAAAAGGTTCTTGTTGAAAATGTACTAATTTTTATGATTGTAATTCAATTTTTTATTTGTACCATTGTTCCATTTTAATGTTAACTAATAATTAAATGTTAATCAAAGTCTTAGCAATTTTTAACAATAAAAATTTTGTGGAAAAAAATTAAAACTGTTGATAACTACTAAAGAAGAAAAAAAATTACAAAATGCAGTTGAAATATAAAAACTGTAAAGTTATTTACTAGTTTTTAAATTACTTAAAAATTTTCTACAAAATATTAGTAATTTTCTACAAAAGATTTGGCGCGAATAAAAATCGAAACTAGTAAAAGAGAAATAAGTAAAGAATCATTTAAATCATTTAAATCATTTAAATCATTTTTTTCCAAATGACGATTAAATCATTAAATCAAAAAGTTATTCACTGATATTTCAGTTAGAAACAGTTTCTGCTGAATTTTAGTAATTTTCTATAAAAGATTTAATGGAAAAGAATTATAATTACTAAAAACAAAAAAAATTAAATAATAATAATAATAATAATAATAATATTTAAAAATTATTTAAAAAACAGACGGAATGAATAGAACTGAAAATTGCAAATAAAAAATTAATAACGTACAAGTAATTCACTATTATTTAAAATTTTTAATTCGTAAAAATTGTTTCTAATTTTAAGCAATTTTGCTTACTGAAAATTTTCTAATAAAAAGTTAAATTTGCTAAAGAAAACATTACAAAAGAATTAGAACTATAAATAGAAATTTAAAAAGTAAAAATAAAAAGTGAAAAATAGAAAAAAGAATTTAGTGACTAAATAGTGAATTATTATCAATTTTTGCTAATTATGAGTAATTTTTTACTAACGATTTTGTAAAAAACAGTTTCAACTATAAAAACTGCTAATAAATAAATAACTAAAAAAATATAAAATGGAAAAATCAATGAAAAATAAAAACTAAAAGAAGTTTTTCATTACTATTTGAATTAATAACAATATCTGCTAATTTATAGCAATTTTCTGTTAAATATTTAGAGGAAGAAAAATTCGAACTGTTATTACTACCAATAAAAATTACTAAAGGAATTAAAAATAAAAAAGGGATAAAAAATACAAATTAAAGGAAAATAGAAGTTAAAAAAGTTCGTCTCGACTTTAAATTAGTAAAGAATTTTCATTCAAAAATTTTTGTAATTTTCTACAAAACATTTATTGAGAAAAAAATAAAATTAAAAGAACTACTGAAAAAAATATTTAAGAAATTCGAACTAATGATTGCAATTAAAAAATTAATAATAAAAATTTTGGTCATTGTTATTTAAAATTGTAACAATTATTGATAATTTTTAGTCAATTTGCTATTAAATATTTAGTAACAAAATTGTGTTTGCTGAAGAAAAAGTAATTAATGAATTCGAACTTGAAAAAAAAACAAAAGAAAAAAGTAAAATTAAAAGTGTGAATTACAAAGAATTTTTAGTAACTAAATAATAAATTATTAACAATTGCTGCTAATGTTTAGCTAATTTCTACCACAGAAAAATTTTGAACTGTTACGACTACGAATAAAAAAATACTAAAGAAATTAGAACTGAAAATTATAATTAAAAAATAAGCAGTAATTTTTAAAAAAATTAAAATTAAAATTTTTAAAAATTAGTCACTAATTTTTAAATTAGTGACTAGATTAGATTAGTGACTAGATTAGATTAACGATTGTTGCTAATCTTTAGAAATTTACTACTAACAAAAAAAATTAGATTTCCTATAGAGATAAAATAACTGAAGAATTTGAACTATAAAAAGGAGTTCAAAAACAAAAAATAAAAGGTGCGAATGAAAAACAATTGTTTAGTAATGTTTAGTAACTAATTTAACTTTTTTAGTTAAATTTAGTTTTAAATTTAAATATTTAAAATTTAATTAGTAAATTCAGCTAAATTTTAGCTATTCTCTACTAACGATTTAGTACCAGAAAAAAATTTCAAACTATTTCGACTACTAACAAAAAAAACTAAAGAAATTAAAACCGAAAATTGCAACAAAAAAAACTAAAAGAAGTCATTTACTAATTTTCGATTTACTTGTAATATCTACTAATTTTTTTAGCAAAATTTCTATTAAGGATTTAGAAAAAAAAATTCGGATTATTAAACAATTAAAATATTACAATTAAAAAAAGCAATTTAGTAATATTTCAATTAGTAACATTTTCTGCTAATTTTTACTAAAACCAAAAAGAAAAAAAAATGAGTGAGAAAAAAAGCAATAATTTCACTACATGAAAATTTTTCTAGAAATTGAGAAATAAAATTACCACAATTAAATATTGTCAATTCGACATTATAATTCGCGAATTAAATGAAATAGAATTTATTTCCCTTTTTTTTATTTTGAGGATAAAAATCTGAGATTCACGACAGTTAATCATGTTGCGGTTTTGCAATTACAAGTAGAGCGTCACGCTGTCATGGTGAAAAACAAAAGAACCGTATCATGAAAAAGAATTATGACTGGGCTGCGTTATAGAGTTATTCTTGTTTCCAGTTCTCTGCAGTCAAATTAAATCTGAATGCAATTTTTAGCCCAATTTAAGGCCATGAGTTTTATCCATATATACGGCAATATTTCAAGTATTGTTGTGAATTTCATTTTTTTCTTTATCAAAACTATCACACATGAAAGAGAAAATCAGAAAATTTAACAAAATTTAAAAAACCAAATTTTCTCTATATTTTTGTATTCAGTAAACAATTCATACTGTTTATAATTAAATAATATTGCATAATTAGTAACAAATTAATAACAAACTCCTTTGATACAATTAGCAACAAATTGTTTTGTCACAATTGGCAACAAATTGTTTTGTTACAATTGGCAACAAATTATTTTGTTACAAATTGGCAACAAATTATTTTGTTACAATTAGCAACAAATTATTTTGTTATAATTAGTAACGAATTAATATTGTACAATTAGTTATCAATTTATATTGTACAATTAGTAACTATTTTGTAACTAATTATTTTGTTACAATTAGTAATATATTAATATAGTACAATTTGTACTTAATTTATTGTAATTTATTTTACAATTAGTAACTATTTAGTAACAAATTCTTTTGTTACAATTTGCAATACACCAATATAGTACAATTAGTAACAAATTTGTATTGTACAGTTAGAAAAAATATTTAGTAACAAATTATTTTGTTACAATTAGTAATAAATTAATTTTGTGAAAATTAGTAATAAATTAATATTGTAATATTAGTAAAAAATTAACGAATACATAATTGGCATCTAATAAGTAACAAATAACTTTGTTACAATTAGTAACAAATTACTTTGTTACAATTAGTAACAAATTACTTTGTTACAATTAGTAACAAATTACTTTGTTACAATTAGTAACAAATTGTTTTGATACTATGAGTAACAAATTAATATTGTACAATTAGTAACAAATTTATATTGAATGGTTAGTAAATATTCAGCAACAAATTATTTTGTTACAATTAGTAATAAATTAGTTTTGTTATAATTAGTAACAAATTATTTTGTTACAATTAGTAATAAATTAATTTTGTGAAAATTAGTAATAAATTAATATTGTAAAATTAGTAAAAAATTAACGAATACATAATTGGCATCTAATAAGTAACAAATTACTTTGTTACAACTAATAACAAATTGTTTTGTTACTATGAGCAACAAATTACTTTGTTACAATTAGTAACAAATTGTTTTGGTACTATGAGTAACAAATGAATATTGTACAATTAGTAATAAATTTATATTGTATAGTTAGTAAATATTATTAAATTATTATTATTAAATTATTTTGTTACAATTAGTAATAAATTAGTTTTGTTATAATTAGTAATAAATTAGTTTTGTTACAATTAGTAATAAATTAGTTTTGTTACAATTAGTAATAAATTAATTTTGCTACAATTAGTAACAAATTAATTTTGTGCTAATTAGTAACAAATTAATTTTGTGCTAATTAATAAAAAATTAATTTTGTTAGAATTATTAAAAAATTAATTTTGTGTTAATTAGTAGCAAAATAATATTGTAAAGTTAGTAAAAAATGAACTAATATTATAATTGGTATCTAAAAAGTAAGACATTAATTTTGTAACAATTATAAACAATTTAATTTAGACAATAATAATTTGCAATTTTAAATAAACTCTTAATAATTAATTGAATTTTTAATAAATTATTATGAAGCAATTAATAAATAATGATTAATTTAATAATTATAATAAATATAAATTATAAATAAATGAATATGAAAATAGAAAATTAATAAAAAATACACAGGAAAAAAGTTAAAGTGAAATAAATGAATGTAAATTAAATTAATTGAAGTGAAATTAAAGTAAAGTAAAAAAAAAATAAAAACGTCAAGTAAATAATTAAGTAGTTACGGGAATTTTTTTTGTCATACAGTGAGGACGATAATGAGTCGCTATCTCTCACAATGTGACAAAAGAGTTAAAAATTGTCAGCTTTAATATTTCTTACTTTAATGTTATTAACTAAAAAAAAGGAAAGAGAAAAACGCGAACAGATTTTATTATTATATCACAAGTGCTTGTGTGAATAATTAACGGAAATTTTTTGCTCTATCCTTTTCTTTTTTAATTTTCGTATATTTAAATACATATATTTTTTTTTCTTTTTCTTCTTCTATACTCAATTATTTCCCTATGCAAATTAATTGCTATCGAGAAAATGCAAGTGCAATGAGAGTCGTTGTTCGTATTAAAATAAATTAATTTGGATTAAGAAGCATCTTAAATCATTGAACCGAACTGACCCAAATTAGTTTGCGCAGCTCGAGATTAAAGTTTACCAATTCTCCTTGTGCCTTCCCACAAGATTCATAATATATAGCTCTAAATATATCGGTAATTCAAATATTCTAAATTTAAAAATCAATCGATAATTTTCGGATAATGTAAAGTTAACCGAAAAATTGTTTTTCTTTCTTGTTTAAATAATATTTTCATTTTAATAAAATAAATATATATTTATTGTTTAGTATTAAATAAATATTTAATTACATTAGGCAATTTTTATTTTTTCCCCTTAAATTGTATTATTAAAATAATTGAAATTATTGAAATTATTGAAATCATTGATATTTATTCTAATACAATTTATTTTATTCAAAAAGAAATTATTCTAGTAAATAGTTAATTAATAAAAAAAATTATTTGATTTAGGTAAATATTTATTAGATTCCAGTAAAATTAGGTTATTCAGGCAAATATTTATTTGGTTTAAGTAAAAATTATTCGACGAAGGTAAATATTATTTGTTTAAGCGTAAGAATGGGTTAACTCAGATAGATATTTATTTAATTCAAGTGAAAATTATTCGATTCAAGTAATTATTTATTTGATTTAAGTAAACCTTTAAAGTAAATATTTATTTTTTTTCAGAACAAATTATGCTATTCAGATAAATATTAATTTGATTTAAGTAAAAATTATTCGATTCAAGCAATTATTTATTTGATTCAAGTAAAAATTATTTGTTTCAAGTAATTATTTACTTAATTCAGGTAACAAATTTTTAAATCTGGTAAATATTTGTTTAATTCAGGTAAAAATTAATTGATAAAGATAAATATTTATTTTATTCCATTGAAAATTATTCGATTCAAGCAATTATTTATTTGATTTAAGTAAACATTAAAGTAAATCTTTATTTGTTTAAAGTAAAAATTATACTACTCAGATAAATATTTATTTCATTTAATTAAAAATTATTCGCTTCAAGTAATTATTTATTTGATCCAGGTAAAAATTATTTAATTCATGTAAATATTTTCTTAATTTAAGTAGGAGTTTTTTAAATTAGATAAATATTTATTTGATTCATGTAAAAATTATTCGATTCAAGCAATTATTTATTTGATTCAAGTAAACATTAAAGTAAATATTTATTTGTTTTCAGAACAAATTATGCTATTCAGATAAATATTAATTTGATTTAAGTAAAAATTATTCGATTCAAGCAATTATCTATTTAATTCAGGTAAATGTTTATTTGATTCAACTAACTATTCAATTGAGGTAAATATTTATTCCATTCAAGTAAGAATTATTCGATTGAAGCAATTATTTATTTGATTCAACTAAAAGTTATTTGGTTCAGGTAAAAATTATTTAATTCAGATATAAATTATTTTATTCATGTGAATATTTAAATGATTCAAATAAATATTATTCGATTTACGTAAGTATTTACTTGGTTCAAGTAAAAATTATTTGATTCAAATACTTATTTATTTGATTCAAGTAAAAACCATTCGATTGAAGTTAATATTTATTTGATTCAAGTAAAAATCATTTGATTCAAGTAAATATTTACTTAATTCAGGTAAAAATTTTTTTAAATCTGGTAAATATTTGTTTAATTCAGGTAAAAAATTTTTAAATCAGGTAAATATTTATTACATTCAAGTAAAAACTATTCGATTTGTGTAAATATTTACTTGATTTAAGTAAAAATTATTTCATTCAGCTAAATATATTTATTTTGTAATGGATTATTAAAGCGAATATTGTAAAACTATCCAAGGTCAATGCTTCGAATATTATAAACATTTTATCAATAAAATATTGAACATTAAAACAAATTTTTTTTTATAAAAAAATTAGAATATTATTTTAAAGATATTTCTTTTTGTACTTACATCAAAGTCGGCATTACACTTGACGAGATCCTGAGGATGTCCAGCGTAGAGTTTCAAAGTTTGTAGAAGACCCTTGAAATAAACAATTAGAAAATAGTATAAAGCTGCGCGATAAATGGGATTTGTCATTCTCGATATGAGTCTCGTTGTTTCTAGAATTTTTTTTCGTTTGTATTTATTCCTTTTTTTCTTGTTTTTTTTAACACCACGACCTTATTCCACCAGTATAGAACACAATCGATCAAAAACGGATTCTATCGGTCACCAATTCACACGCCGCACTCTTCGTGTATACATATATGCGCGCTTTACCGAAAAATAATTCAAATTCCACGAGGGAATTTTACCTCAGCATCATTGTGAATTATTTGGAACAAAAATATTTCTAATTTACCTCGAAATGACACAAATTGAAAATGTTTTGCATTTGCTGTAAATTCATGTTTCGTATTATTAAAAAATGTTCATTTTCATTCGAAATTCCATTTGGTGTTTTAAATTTGAAAAAAAAATTATTCTTCATTTTTAATGAGAAAATTGGAATTATTCGATGTATAAAATTTCATTTCAAATTCAAATTTTTTAAAAAATGTTTCTAGCTTAATAAATTTCAGTAAATTAGTTCACGAACTGATCACTAATTTTAGTA
This sequence comes from Leptopilina drosophilae, assembly GCA_032873175.1. Taxonomy (NCBI): domain Eukaryota; kingdom Metazoa; phylum Arthropoda; class Insecta; order Hymenoptera; family Figitidae; genus Leptopilina; species Leptopilina drosophilae. The sequence goes on from CM065479.1 coordinate 55,502,775, forward strand.
AAAATATAAGTTTTTCATTTAAAACATATTTTTACTACTCGAAAAGTATTTCTTTAATTTGATCTGATTAGATTTTTATTTTAAATAATGTTTCTTAAACAATAATAATAATAATAATAATAATAATAAAAAAAATAATAATAATTTAAGGAAAAGTTTCAACTATTCAGAGTTTTTTATTAATTTTTCTTTTTTATAATTTTCCATTTTAAAGAATATTTCTTCAATGAAAAAAATTTGCCTTCATCTTAAAGTATATTTATATCAAAAATGAAATATCAAGTTAAAATGGGTTTTTTATTTCATAGAATCAATATATTCTGTGACTATTGAAAAACTTCATTCTCTTTTCTAAAAGATATTTCTTAAAATTGAAAAATGTCATTCAATTTTTAAGGAAGATCACTTATTTACAAATGTCATGTCAGTGTTTTTTAAATTTAAAGGAAATTTAAAATCAAAGATTATGTTTCAAGTCGACATATTAATTTTTTTTATAAACAAAACAATTTTTCGAAAAAAATGAATAATTCAGGAAAAAGTATTATTTTTCCATTGTAAGAAATTTTTAATTAAAAAAGTAATTTTCAATTCAAAGACTTCTTTTTTAAATGGAAAATGATTTTTAATTTACAAAAGGAGTTTTTCAATTCAAAAGAAGTTTTTCAATTCAAAATAAGTTTTTCAATTTCATGCCAATTTTCCATTTTAAAAAATACTTTTATACACAATAAAAATACTTTCATTCCCAAGAAATTAGTTTCTTTAATAAAATAAAAAAAACTATTTTTCCAATTTAGAAAATATTTTAGAGAATATCGTTATTTTTGTAATTAAAAAATTTTTTGTATGAAAAATAAATTTTCAATTCAAGGAAATTTTTATTCAAATTATTTTTCAATTCCAAGACGATTTTTTACTAAAAAAAATTTCTTCTTAATTAATAAAAACGATTTTTTTAAATTAAAAAACTTGAAAATTTGAGAATTTAAAAAAATGGTGATTAACAAATAGACTACTTACGAAAATTGTTATTAAATAATTGAATTCTTTTAGGAAATTTTATTAAAAGAATATATATAAAAATTATTGGAAAGAAGAAAAATTATTAAAGATAATTAAAATCTTGTAATAAACTTTATTAAAATTCTTAAAAATAATTTAATTGCTGTAAAATTTTTCTTTTTTGAAAATAATTGAATATTCGTGAAGAATTTTGGCAAAATTGTTTTTAAATAATTGAATTCTTTAAAGAAATTTAAAAAAAGTAGAAGAATATTAAAAAATCATGAAATTAAGAAAAATTTTTGAAAAGTAATATTGAATTTTATCGAAAAATTTTTCTATTTATTTTATGAACATAATTGTAATATTGGCAATTTATTTTTTGATTTTTTTAAAATAATTGAATTTTACGATGAATTTTATAAAACTTCCTGCATTAAATTGAATTGTAGCGAAAAATTGTGCTATCTATAAAGAATAATAGAATGTCTAATAATTCAATTTCCGTGCAATTTTCATTGTTTATGAAATTAATTAAATATTAGAGAATAATTTTATTAAGATTTTAGTTATATTGAAAACCATTAAAATGAGGAAAATTTTTAAAAATAATTGAATTTTGGAGAAAAAAATTTGTTATTTCTCAAGATTTAATTGTGAATTGTAATTTTGACGAGAATTTTTCTTTAAATTTTAAATATATTTAAAATTTTGTAAGAAGAATTTTACTACTTTTAGAAATAATTAATTTTGCAGCAAACATTTGTAACTTCTTCAGAATTCAATTTTTTAAATTGTTTTTAACTGAATTTTTTCTATAAATTAATAATTATTTTTTTTATAATTAATTAAAATTAGGTTGACAAATTTCATTAATTAATCGAATATATTTGGTATTAAAATATGCAAATTATTATTTTTGAAGCAGAGTAATTTTATTTTCGATTTCGCGAACGATATTAGAGTGGATATTTATTAGAAAAACTCCCGAATTAAATAAAATTAATCTAATGGAGCACCAATAATTTTCTTGATTGTAGAACATTTTTCCCAAAATACGATTTCCCAAAAGATATTTTTCCCAAAATAAAGTTTCGCAAACAATAGTGGTTTCCAAAGGACATTTTCCCCAAATTACTACATATTTGTGCAAGTATTTAATTCCCTTGACAAATTTTAATAAAATTTTTAATAATAATTTCCATTTTTCGAGAAATTGGAAAAAAATTGTACAAGTATTTAAAGTAATTGAAATTCTGACAAGAATTTTATTAAAATTATTAAAAATAAATTAATCTCGGAGAAAAATTATATGATTTATAAAGATAATTAAAATTTTGACAAAGAATTCGGAGAAAAATTTTTTATTATTTAAAAGCAAAAAGTCAGTCACTTCGAATTTTTTAAAAAATTTTGATTTTTCTCAAAAGAATTGAATTTTTTGACATTTAGATGAACGCAGAGACTAAACTGCTAAAAACATTTTTTAAATATTTTGAAATAGTTTTATGGGTTATTGATAGGCTTGAAATTTATTTTTAAAACTTTACTGTAAAGTATCATATCTTAAATAAATTGTTATTTAAAACTTAATTGTATTTTATTTTAAATTATTCGATCAAAGACCAAAATATTTTTACAATTAATTATTTGATTTATTAAAAAGTTGAGATGACGCAAAAAGTTTTAAAATTCCAACAAAAACATCTTGGATGCAAAAACTTCCGCCAAGTAAACGATTTTGTAACTGTCCAAAGAATTGGTGAAATAAAAGTTTATTAAGTAAAATTTATAATTAAAATTTTAATAATGATTTATTTTTAATATTTCCTCACCTACACAACTCGAAGTACATATTGCAGTTGAAAAGAATAACCCGAGTTTAGTTGCTGATAATTGCATATTGAGGCTTAATTACATTTCCGAATTAAGTCAATGTTCTTCACTGTATTTTGAATTGTAACAAATAAAATTAACTTCATAATTTAGAATTTACATTAACAAAAAACGAAAATTAATTATTCATCATAATAAAAAATTTCTATATCAGCAATTCAAAAATCTTGGCGTCAATACTTTTATTAATTACAAGTTAGAAGCATTATTGACGCTAAGATTTTTAAGTTGCTGATATGGGTGAATTTTCTGAAAGTGACATTTTTTATGTCTTGATTAATTTTACAAAATCTACTCTTTAATAATTATAATCAATTTCCATAGTGAAAATTTAGCACTTATTTATCATTTTTAAAAGAAAATTAAATAATTTTATTCAACTTAATTTACGTAATAACTGAATTACTTTCATCTCCGAAGCCTTTTCAACATGTCTCCAATAGGACTTCTACAATCAAATTAAATTTTCATGGTTTTTTTTTTAAATTCTCAGAAATTTTTTAATTGTGCCCTAATGTATACAAATATGAAAGAAAATTTATTTTTCATCTCCGAAGCTTTTCATCTCTGAAGCCTTTTCCTTGAAATATGCTAGTTTTTCTTTTGCTTTTAGTATTTACCTGCATTGCTTTGAAAAAATTAACCCAAATTACCATTAAATCAAATACTTTAAATACACTTACATTTTCATCTAATTGAATATATTTGGTATTAAAATATACAAATTATTAATTTTTAAGCAGTGTAATTTTATTTTCGATTTCGTGAACGCGATATTAGCGTGAATTTTTAATAGAAAAGCTCTCGCCAATTAAATAAAATTAATTTAATGGAGCAACAATAATATTTTTCAAATGAAAAAAACTTTAATATTTTTAAGAATTAATTTTGCGCAACCTAAAAATCTTACTCTTGAGTATGAAATTAAGTAGTTTTAATAGAAAAAAACCATATAATTGAAGAAAAAAATTAATTGAAAAACTGAAATTTAAAAGTGGCACTTTTAGAAAATTCACCCATATATAAATTTTTTATTATAATGAATAATTGGATTTCGTTTTTTGTTAATGTAAATTCTAAATTATGAAGTTAATTTTATTTGTTACAATTCAGAATGCAGTGAAGAACATTGACTTAATTCGGAAATGTAAATTAAGCCACAATGTGCAATATCAGCAGCTAATCTCGGGTTATTTTTTTCAACTGCAATATGTACTTCGAGTTGTGTAGGAGAGGAAATATTGAAAATAAATCGTTATTAAAATTTTAATTATAAATTTTACTTGATAAACTTTTATTTTACTAATTGTTTGGACAGTTACAAAAACTTTTACTTGGCGGAAGTTTTTGCATCATAGATGTTTTTGTTGGGATAGTAATATTTCTACTGACAATTAGTTAAAAATAACCGATTGTCAGTTAAAAATAACTGATTGTCAGTTAAAAATAACTGATGATTCAGTAAATTTTTTTTTGACTGATTCAATTAGTCAAGTTTAACTAATTTTTCAGTTATTTTTTTAATGAAAATCAGTTATTTTTTAACTGAATATCAGTTGTTTTTAACTGATTCAGAAGCAAAAAGTCAGTCACTGATTGTCAGTTAAAACCATGATTTTTAATTGATTCAAATTAAGAGAGTTTGCACTCTAAATATGAATAGTGACAATTTTGACTGATTTCAATCAGTGGCCCAGTTTTCTTTAATTCATCAGTGAAATTTCACTGACAATCAGTGGTTTTGACTGATTCTCAGTGAAATTTCACTGACAATCTGTGGTTTTGACTGATTCTCAGTGAAACTCTACTGATGAATTAAAGAAAACTGGGCCACTAATTGAAATCAGTCAAAATTTTCACTGATTCAGATTTAGAGTGTGATAAGAAAATCAATGCTCATTAAATTAATTTGAAAAAAATGTTAAACTACATTTTCATAAGTATTGAATGTCAAAGGTTGATAATTTGTAACTTGCTACAATATATAAAATATACATCTATATATACCAGCCCCTTATCACGTTTCAACCTTTATTGCAGTAACTATATAATACGGGGGGGGGGGGCGGGGGTGTATTGGTGGGGGAGGGAAATGAAACTGAGTCTACTGAAAGCATCAGCGTGTAATGATTTGTGTTGAAAACGACGACACTATTCTCTTTATGTTGTCTCGGTATATCATTACGCAGAAACTGGAGCACGTTTTCACAAGTATGGAGGGATAAAAAAGAATTTTCCTTTTTTAACTGCACACGCGAAGAGAATTTTTTTTTTTTTGAATCACTGCCTATGTAGTCCTGTTTTTGTGATTGCGTTGTTGAACTCACTCGCTGATGATGGAAAACGATGTTGTGTCTCTTCTCTCGACGAGAGAAGAGGACCCGCATATGTTTATGAGATGTATTTTATATTGGAATTCGACCCCGCGTCGAGTAACGCGCGTTATTCTCGGGGTTAAATGAACGATCTATCGATACACTGCTTTATCGAGTCGCAAATGGACATGCGGGTTTAATTAAGCCATCCTCATAATTGCACTCATTGAATTCAATTAAGTCATTCGCTTCGCGCAAAAACGACTTTCAATACTCCTTTATCACTTCATCGCCGGCCTTCTTTTTTCTTCTTCTTCATTCATTCATTCTTTCTTTATAAATTCCACTTGTCAGACTCTTTGATTGAATCTTTGGAATTACTTATAACGTCTTCAGAGAGATTTCACTTTTTTTATCAGAAAGAAAATTCTGACAAAAAAAAAGTTAAGAAATAAAAATAATTTTATATTTGTAAGAGATTAATTCTTTTTAGTCTGCTAATTATATTTATTTAATTTCTTTTTATGTTCATCAGAAAGAAAATTTCGACAAAAAAATGTTAAAAATTAAATATAATTTTAAGATTGTAAGAGATTCATTTTTTTTGTCTGCTAATTATATTTAATTTCTTTTTATTTTTATCAGAAAGAAAATTCTGACAAAAAAAATGTTAAGAAATAAAAATAATTTTATGTTTGTAAGAGATTAGTTTTTTTTGTCAGCTAATTATATTTGTTCACTTTTGTTTCTTTTTTATCAGAAAGAAAATTCTGACAAAAAAGTTATGAAATAAAAATAATTTTATATTTGTAAGAGAATAATTTTTTTTTGTCTGCTAACTATATTTATTTAATTTCATTTTATTTTCATCAGAAAGAAAATTCTGACAAAAAAAATGTTAAGAAATAAAAATAATTTTAGGATTGTAAGAGATTAATTCTTTTTTGTCTGCTAATTATATTTATTTAATTTCATTTTATTTTCATCAGAAAGAAAATTCTGACACAAAAAGTAAATAAAGATAATTTTATGTTTGTAAGAGATTAATTTTTTTTGTCGAATAATTATATTTCTAATTCATTGCAAAAAATTATGCTAAATTATAGTTTAAAAAACAAATATTTTAACCATTTTTTGCACCTATAAGAAGAATTTCTTTTTTGAAAATTAAGGGTTTAATACAATTATTAATTAATTATATAATTAAGTGTTTTTAACTAGATCAAGAAACTAATTTAAATATTCGACAAAATTATTTTCAAGATAATTTTTTGTGGGGAATTCAACAGAGTCGTAAAATAAAACCGATTAAAAAAACAATTTTTATCCTTTTCGAATCTTTATTTTTCCTAATAATTAAAGTTTAGAGATTTTTTAAAATGACCCAAAACTTATGAAAATCAATTTTTTTCATTTGACAATTTTTTTTATGTTGAGAATTTGATGATATCGATCACACTGAGTCAAGGAAGTTAAAAATTAAAAAAAAAATCAAAATCTCACTATTTAATACGACTGAGTGATAAAAAAAAACCATTATAGTTAATTTTTTTATGGATTTAAAGACACTGAAAGAAAATGTACTTTAAATTTTGTTAAAGTATTTCACAATTTAGGGAAAAAGTGCAACAAACCAAAATTTTGCTATAAAAAATACTGAAGTTAAAAAAAAATTGTGTGCAATTCAGTAAGGTTGTATATTATAATTGAACTAAAATTCTTGATATTTGATGTAATTGTACTGAATTCCACATAATTTTTTTTTTAAATTTGGTATTTTTTATATCAAAATTTCGGTTTGTAGCACTTTTTCGCCAAATTGTAAAATACTTTTACAAAATTGAATATACATTTTCTTTCAGTGCATATTTTCTAAAAAAATTACACATGAATTTGTGTGGAATTCGAAATCAAAATCGACAAGTTTTTAAAAATAATAAAAATTCAAAAAAGGTTCAAAATATTTTCTGACCATTGAATTTTTTGCGAAAAGTTACATTAAAAATAATGAAAGGTGGTCAGTTTTTCTAAAAAATATTTTCTAATCTTTTTCGTCTAAAAAAAAGGGATTACTAATAAAATTTGTCACCTATAAATAGTTTTTCTAACAAGTTTTGATTTCTAAAAAAAGATTTTTTAAAAAAAAAAAGTTATGATTTCTAATATCTATTTTCCTAAAATTTGTAAAATTCCATATAATTTTGATAAACGTTAGAAAATTGTTTAAAAAACTAAGATTAAGAAATTGGAAACAATTTTGCATATTTTCTGGTTCTCAATTGCAATTTTGTTTACAAAATTATATTTCTTTAAAAAAAAATTTACAATTTGTTGAAAAAATTCTGTTCTTTAAAAAAAATAATTTCCAATCTTTTTATACCCGAATTTTCAAAATTAATTTATTTAAAAATAATTTTTAATAGAGCATTTTAACTATTTTTAGGAAAAATATTTTCAATTGACTAAAATGATGAATATTCATTTTTTATCTATTTTTCTAAATTAATTCTTCGCGTAAAGTGTTTCTAAAATGAAGTGTAGTGCAATTGAAAAAAAATTTTATAAAAGTTTTCAAATTTCAAATATTATACTTTTATAAAGTGTAAAAAAAAATTTATTGTCAAAATATCTGAAATCAGAATATTGAAAAAATATGTAAAGAAATAAAAACGAAAAGAATAATTATTTTACTTCAATGAATATTTTTTGTTTCATTTTAAAATTTTCTCTTTATTAGAAAAAATGTTTTTAGAAAATACGTTTTAGAAAAACTATACCCAAAGCAAAATAATTTCGTGGAATGTTTAACTTTAAATTATTTTCTTGATATAGTAAAAATATGTTCCTCTCTCGTAAAATTGATTTCAACTATTTTCCATTAAAATGGAAAATAAATAATTAAAAAAAATTTATTAATTTAATTCAAAATGATTAATTTCAAAAATTCTGTTTTCAAATTCAAATTAATTTTTAAAAGCTTTATTTGTGAAAATTAACAGTTTAATAAGAAAAAAAAATTTATTAATTTATTAAAAAAATAATATTAACTTTTTTACGTCAATTAAATTCTATTTGAATCAACAATTTTATTGTTTGAAGCAAACACCATTTGATAAACTGAAATAAAAATTGTTTGATTCAAGTAAATATTTAATTTATAAAAAACATCGGTTATTTAAAACAAATTTTTTCCTTATTTTTTTGTTCTATTCATTTACAAAAAAAAAAATAAATAAAAAAATAAAAAGAAAAATTTTTTTTTAAATTCTACAAAAATATGATCATAAATGCTTTCACAAAATAGAATAAATTTTCTATACTTTATTCTTCGAACATATTTGCAACAAAATATATAAAATTCATAAAAGTAATAAAAATATTTGAAATAATTTTAAAAATAAAATTTCAAAGCCCTAGAAAAGTTGATTAAATAAATAAATAAAACGCAAGTTTGAAAATATCAGAAAAATTTATTAATATTTTATTTATTCTATATATTGCCAAAAAATAACCGGGTCAATACTTTTGCAAGACAAAAAGAATAAATTTTTTATTGCTTCTTCTAATTGTGAAATGAAATATAAAAATTAATAAAACTAAACTACTGAAAATAAAAGTTTTCACAAATTGAATATTTTTACGTTAAAACTTGTGGAGAAATTAAAATTGTTCCAAGGAGAAATTTTTGACAAATGGATTTATTCAACTTTCACCGAAATTTAGAATTTTAATAAAAAATATTCTATTTCTGCGCTGTTAAAGTTTTAATCTCGTTGAAATATTTTACAAAGAGTGATTTTTGTTGAAATCATTTTTTTTAAACGAAATTTTAACTTTTATAATTATAGTAATTTGGTTATTAAATAAAAAATTAACAACATTTAGACATTTAGTGAAAATACGAAAAATTCAAATAAATCAAAGGAATATGTAAAATGATAAAATACTGTAAATACGATCGTTAAATAAATATTAAAAAAAAGTGGAGAGATCAAATGAAACATTAAAAATATGAAATTAAACAAAAATTAAACGTTTAAAAAATTAAAAAGTAGGCAATAAATATTTATTCATTTCAAAATACCTATTTGAATATTAAATACTGAAAACATAAAATAAATTTAAATTCACTTTTTTTACTTATTAATTTTTTTTTATTCAAAAAATAAGAAATAAATATTTAAAAAATCATCATTTTTTCGTCAAAGAAAATTAGACTTTAATATTCATAATGAACAATCTCAGATTCTATATACGATAATTCAAAACGTACCAGACTGAAATCTACGATTAATTTTTAATGTCTTTTATAAATGAGAAAAAGTTTCCAGATCTGTGCCAAGCTTCTTCTTCTACATTCTCTTTAAAAAAATTTTTTTTTTTAGTTTTTCCCTTTTTTTTGAAAAATTAATAAAGTTTCCAGAATTGGTTTTATGAAAATGAGTTTTTTCGTCTCGTTTCGTTTCAAGAAAGTAGGTGAAATACAATTTAACATTAGTGTAAATATTGAAAAAAATTTAAGCTTTAATTGTTGATAAATTCAATCAATTTTAATCACAGTTTTCAATATGATAATAATAATAATAATAATAATAATAATAATAATAAAAATAATATTAATATTAATAATAATAATAATAATAATAATAATATTAATAATAATAATAATAATAGTATTAAGAATAATAATATTAATAATAAAATAATTACAATACTAATGCACAAAAGAGTCTTTTTTGGAACCGTTTAAGTAATAAATAAATAGCCGAAGGGCACGAAATATTTACAATAAATAATATTAATAATGGTAATAAAAATAAATAAAGAAATAATAACAGTTTGTTCTGTTATTATTTATTTTAATTCTTTTATTAAAAAAAATAACAGATAATAAAAATAACAACAATAGTTGACTTTATAATATTAATAATAACAATAAATAAATAACACTATAAATATTTTAACGTTTGTAATAATTTTTAAAATCAAGAAAATTTTTTTTTTTTAAATCAAAAAATTTTTGTAATATTAAAGCAAATTTCTCGTGATGTTAAATTTCTGATCGAGAAGCAACTTAAACGGTGGACTAAGAAAGACTGCTTAATGGTTCGCCCTGCGGTTCGCAAAGCAAACAAAACAAAAGAAAAAGAATGAAAAAAGTGGGGATATGGACCACTTTAACAGGTTTCGTTCTATGATCCTTATTAAATCGATTAAACACACGCTCACTCACACCAAAATTTTATACACCTCTTCAACTCTCTCTTTTATAAAGAAACATTTGAATTTTTCACGAATAGAAAAAAAATCAACGTAAAAAAATTTTCAATTGATTAAAATGATGAATATGCATGTTTTTTTTATCTATTTTTTCGAATTAATTCTTCCCATAAAGTGTTTCTGAAATGAAGTGTAGGAGTAGTTGAAAAAAAGTTCATAAAAATTTTCAAATTTCAAATAAAGTATATCAAGAAAAAATTCATTCTCAAAATTTCTGAAATCAGAATATTGAAAAAATATGTAATAAAAACGAAAAGAATAATTATTTTACATCAAAGCACATTCGTTTCATATTTTTGTTTCATTTAAAAATTTTTCTTCAATTTAGAAGAAAATGCAATTTTATTCGATTGAGGAGATTTTTTTTCACTTGAAAAATAATATTATTTTAACGTCAAAGGAATATTTTTTCCAATTAACAATTTTTGTGTAATTTAGACGCTTTTTCAATATTTCGTTTAATGTTTTGAAAGAGAGAAAAATTTTTTAAATTTATTTTGCGTTTACTTTTAAATAAATTTTTTTTCCAAATTAACAATTATTTAATATTTCTAATTTTCACTAAAAGAAAAGGTTTTTTTTAACAATTGAATGAACGTTTTTTCTGAGTTAAAAAAAATGTCTTTGTTTCTTTGGTTTTCATTAACTGCTGTTATTTACATTTTCTACTTTGATTAAAGTACGAGAAATAAAATGAAAATGAAGAATTTATTTATTTCGCAAATAAATTAATAAGTAAAAAAGGAAATAAAATAAAAACGAAAAATTTATTTATTTCGTAAATAAATTAATAGGTAAAAAAAGAAATAAAAAGAAAATCAAATATTTATTTATTTCGTAAATAAATTAATAGGTAAAAAATAAAATAAAAATACAAAAATGAAAAATTAAAATAAAATGAAAATAAATTTTGTTTAATAAATTATTAACTACAGAAAAAGATAGAATAAAAATAGTGAAACAAACTATTTATTTAAAAAACGGAAGAAAAAATTATGAAATAACATTTTCTTTCGGATTGTAAAAATAATTTCACAAAAAAAGGGTAAATAAATTTTTCCTTGCCTCGGAGAATTTGTTCTCCTGAGAGTATATATATATAAATTTAGAAAATGTATTTTCTATGCGTGAGGAATTTTTTTTTCATTGTAATTGGTTTTCAGTTTTATGTGAATTTTTTGTATAGTAGAATATTAAACTTGTTGTTAAGATCTGACATCATACATAATTCAGGATGTAGATAACAAGCCTCTAGCTTGTTATCAACATCTTGTTATCTAGGATATTCGTGTTAGAAAATAGAGCATGTTCCCCTTAATATATATATAGAATACGTCTAAAAATTAAAATTTGTTTACAAAAATTAAAATTTATTTTAAAAAATTAAAATTTATTGTAAAAAATTAAAATTTATTTTAAAAAATTAAAATTTATTTTAAAAAATTAAAATTTATTTTAAAAAATTAAAATTTATTTTAAAAAATTAAAATTTATTCTAAAAAATTAAAATTTATTTATAAAAATTAAAATTTATTTTCAAAAATAAAAAAAATATAATAATTATTTAAATAACTATTTTTCTCAATATTTCGTTTATTATGGAATGAATAAAAAAATTGCTATTCTTGAAAAAAATAATTTAAAAAGTGTTTATCGATGAATTTGAAAATAAATAAAAAAAAGTAATTTTAAAATGAAATTATCGACGATTTTAATTGTATAATTAAATTTACTTGACAACTGATAACTGATAATTAAATTGATCCACTTGAATGGAAAATTTACCTCAGGTAATAATTTTCCCCCGCGTTCTTTGTTGCAAAAAAATTGTAATTTAATTTAGAGAGTAAACAATATTAAAAATTTACATTTATAAATTATTGATGAAATATTTATTTCTCTTTATATGTTTAAACAAATTTTTTTACTACATTGATCGTTTTGTTTATATTTGTTACTCATATTTACGGTCCTTAAAAGTACTCGAAAAAATTAAAAATTTATTCAATATAAACTTATTTAAAATTCACTTGTTTTATAAAAAAATAATTATTTCATTATAAAAAACCCATTTTATAATGAAATAATAACTTATTGAATTATATTATTATAAGAATAATTTTATAATAATAATAATAATAATAATAATAATAATAATTTTATTTTTTTTAATAATTTTTTTTTATAATAATAATAATTTTTTTAATAATAATAATTATAATAATAATTATAATATTTTTATAATAATTTTTTTTATTTAAAAATAAAAAACCCATTTTATAATGAAATAATAACTTATTGAATTATATTATTATAAGAATTATAATAATTACTTCAATCATTATAAGAATAATAATAATAATAATTATTATTATTATATAAATGATTATTGTATTATATTGATAATAAAAAATTAAAAAATAGTCAATAATGAAAAATTGCTGCGAATTAAAAATATATTTGAATTTTCCCCGAATTATTTACGAAACAATTTCATACTTTTAATTTATAGCTCAAAAAAATTTTTTTCAAAATATTGTCTAATAACAAAAAAGAAAATTAAAAAAGAAAAAATTATATAATGGTAAAAAAAATTATATACAGTAAAATACTGTAGGAAATATAAAAACAAAACATGGAAAAATTATTCAAAATGTAAAATGCACTTTCGCAAAAGAGAAAAAAAACACATAAAAAGTGGAATAAAAAAAATAATTTTAAAATACGGGGAAAAGAAAAATATGATTTTTAAATTTTTGTCAATTTTTTGCTCAATCCATATTCAATGGTATCGTGTCATTCTGGTCAGGGGGCTTTTGTATATCCTAAATAAACTCACGAGACTCTGTTGATGGAATAGTTCTCGTTGTTTTTAGAGTTTGAAAGAAGACTGATAAGGGAAAAAATGTTGAGAGAGAGAGAGAGAGAGAGAGCGGAGATTTAAAAAAAGTGACGTTAAAATAGAAAAGAGGAATTCTGTTTTTTTTCTTTTTTCCTTTTTTTGTTTTGTTTTGTTATCACAACAACATGGGATCCATTAGAAGCACGTCATTCATTCGTTTCAAAATTGTTCAGCTTTGATTCGAAGACTCATCATTGAAGTTCGTGTCAATATCGAAGAGAACGCCTTCGGGCAAAACCGCCATGACAATGTCACTATTTTTTTTTAACAATTCTTTCATTTTTTTTGTTTTAGTTTCTTTCTCTCATGTATGTTACATGTCAAAACTGAAAAATCGAAATTCGCTGGAAAATTTCGAATATTTTTCTCATTCAATTTTTGAAATTTACATTTTATTAATATTAATGTTACTTGAATATTGACATATTATTTGTTTATTGATATTTTAATCTGTTGGATCGTGTTTGGAAGTTGAAATTTTAATTATTATTCATTTCTTTCGATGGAAATGAAGAAATACGGGTAATCAGCTGTTTACTGTCCGCCATTTTGCGCATGCGCAGTGCTGATACTTTTACTACGCATGCGCTGATATTTAAGGATAATTACAAAATTATAATGTTTGAAAACTATTATTAAATCGATAGTAGAAACATAAATGAATATATAATAAATATTAAATAATTCTAATTAATAAAAAAATAGTTTATTATTTTACATACCAATTTTGAAGTGAAATAATTTAATTTTAATTCTTTAAAAATAATTCTCAGTTTGTCAATTAAAATTATTGAATTATAATTAATTTCTTTCAAATTGTCTAATTTGGATTGTACTGAGAAAAAATGTCAATTAACTCTATACTGGTTCATTATAACGTCTCTTTTTTAAATCAGTAATTTCCGATCAGTGTCAATTTTATTAAAATTCTTATTTTTGGAAATGAGGGAAAAATTCCAATGTAAGTAAATTTAAAACCGAATAATTGACAACTGATTATCATAATTATATATTTTTGCATTTTTTTTTATTTCCGTTGGCATTGTTCTTTTTATTTCTCTAATATAAATGACACGTTGTCAATTTAAATATTCAAATGTAAAATAATTTCTCTTTCTTCTCCCAGCAGAAAGATAAAAATACAATGTATGATGAATATGAAAATATTTTATAATCGGTTCTATGTTTAGTATTGGATATTGAAATGAAGATTATTTTTAAAAAATGAGAGAATTTCTTTTTTCTTTTGGAAAAAAACAGAAGATAAAGTTTTTGTAGGCGATGAATTTCATATAGAAATAAAGTGCTTTGTGAAGAATTAATGGTAAAAGTATTTTTCATGTTTGAAGAGAGTTATTGGAATTCGAAACTTGAGGGGGGATGGAGAGTAGTGAAGCTATAGGCCAGTCTCTAATTAACGACTAAGCCGAGTACAAAAGGTATAAAGAAAAAAAAAATAACGGGAAAAATAACTTTCATACAAATGAAAAATTTATTTTTTGTATCGAGAGAATTCAAAATAGAGATTTTTTTTGATTTTTATAAACTTCTTCGAATTTTTTTCTCTGACTTCTTTACTAAGATTTCGGGGGTATTTTTTTCCCTTTGTCTTTTGTATATTTTTTTTATTTTTCTCTTCAACTTTCCTTTTATCTTTCCTCGAGAGAAAAAATACCTTTCAGATAAGAGGAACTACTTTCCCGAAAATGAATATTTAGGGAAATTTTAAAAATAATTAATATTAATTTCTTCACAGAATAAAAAAATTTTCTTTGTATAGAAATTTTGTAATACCTGACAGACTATTCAATTTTCAGATAAAATCGAAACAATTATATTTAAAATGCGAAGGATATTTTTTTATTGTAATAAAATTCAAAACACTGGATTTTGTTTTTTAATTCAATAAAAAATATTCAATTAAATTCTTTTTTAATTTAATAAATATTTCGTTTTATTTTTTAATATAATTACAATATAAATAATTATAATTAGTAAAAACGTTTAATAATTTAAACTAATTTTTTTCCTTCTGTATTAGTAAATATTACTAATAAATTAGTAGAAATTAGATAAATTATTAATTAGCAAAAATTAAAAAGCAAAAATTAAGTCTTTTATACAAAATTAGTAAACGTTTTTACTAATTCAAATTTAGAGGGTAGTAAAAAATAATAAATAATTTTCGATTTTAAATAAAATGATGGATTATAAAATATCCACATTTTTACTAATTAATGTTTTCGGTTTCGCATTTTTAGATAAAATGTAGAAATTCACTTTTGTGAATAAAAATAACAAAGAACTTTTTGTTTTTTGCTTGAAATTTAGAACATGATACCAGACACAAATTTAATTGTGAAAATAGTTTGCTTTGATTTAATAAATCTATATATTTGTATTTTTTTTTGCTTTATTTTTCAAAATGTACAGTATCGATCTACGAGGGAAAAAAAATTGAAGCATCCAATTAATTTTATATCCCCAGGCAATGGAAAACTAAAGTTAATACTTTTGTGAAACCACCTCGAGAAAAACAGAGGTCTGTTACATTTGCAATATTAAATTTATTGCATGTAGACATGTCATAGATATCGTTCCTTAACGCAATAATATTTTAGTCCCAAGTGACAAAGTTATCTTGCAAGTTTACGATTTGCACAAATTCCCTCTCTGTTTTTTTTTTATTTTTTTTTGTTCTGGTAATTTTACATAAATTATGCTATACTTATTATTCCGTTAAATGACAATATCTGCAACTGTATTAAATGGGAGAAATTTAAAAATTTATTGATTATACAAAAATAATCAAATTAATGATAAAAAATAATAAAATAAACTATTTAGGTAAAATTTTGAATAAATTTTTTAGTTTAATTTATAAATATTTATATAATTGAAGGCAGAACTACAGTTTTATGATTTAATGCAATAAAATATGTATAAAGTCAAAAAATTATATTTAATACAATAGAGATAAAAATAAAAAGGTAAATTATTTTAAACTAGTTTTAAATAATTTTCCATTTCTCAATATTTATACATAAAAAATACATAAAATGGGAAAAATTATTCAAAGTGGAGAAATCTTTATTATTTTTATCGGAGAAATTTATTTTCTTCTACATTAACAGAAAATTAAAAACAATCAATGATTTACAATTCAATTGTAAGTTATAATTAGAAAAAAATTAATAATTGGAAAACTAAAGTGAGCAATTTTGTAAACTTAAGAGCAACTTAGTTTTTTAACTAGAGAAAATTATCGACGATCTGACAATTAAAATGATAAAAAATAAGAATTAAATAAGCAGTAGATAATAATAGTAAATAAAAGTTAACTTGAACTAAAAGTTCTTTATTGGTTTTTAATTATAGAAATAACAAAATTAAAAAAAAAAATAATAAATCAATTAATTAATTAAAAATTTAATTTAATTTTTATTATTATAAAAATAGTTACAGTAAAAATGTAGAAAAATTATTAAAACTTTCTAAAAATTATAAGCGAAAATTAAAAAACTATTTACTAATAGCTTTTTTTAAGTCAGACATTAAAAAAAAAAGGCTGGATATTTTTATATAAAAATTTTTTTTTGTCAGACAATCGTAAATTTAATTTCTGTTTTGTCTGATATAAAAAATTGACTTTGTCTGACTTGAGAATTTTTTGTCTCTTTTTTTTAAAAAAATTATATTTTCGCCACCTTTTTAAGAAATCTCTTTCGACTTTCAAGATTATATTTATTGATTCATTTCTCTCTATAAAAAAAAGAAAACTTACTTTTCTTCTACTATTTATTATTTTCTGAATTTTCCTTTCTATTTTTCTTCCTCCACTTCTCAATATTTGCAAAAAAAACTAAATTTCAATATATTCTCATCTAATAATTTTAAAGAAGCTCTTTGCTGAGGAAAAAAAATTACTATGTGCGCTATTACTTTAAAAATTGCTCTTTAATCGCGTCTATGAAGTAAAAAAAAAATTTCATAAAAAGTTATTGACCATTTTAATCAACTAAAAGCTAGGCTGGTAATCGATATTTTTTTAATCAAACTTTTTTTTTATCTTGAGATGGGAATTAAAAAAAAGTGTCTCTCTTATTTTTCACGAAAGAATATATATATATATATATATATATATATATAAATAAAATTTTTTCGCACTTTAATTAATAATATAAAATTGACATTTTTTTGAGGAGGAGGGGTGGGGCAAAAAAGCAAATTTTGAAAGTTACTTTAACTTTATAGGGCCGCGCTGTTTTAGTGTGTGGTAAAAAAATTTATATGTGCATTTTATGACTTAAAAGTTTCTTACCGCTGTTGAGAGTGATGAAATAGATTTTTTTTCAGTTGAAATTTTTGAAAGTGTCTAACTAAAAAATATTTTATCTACTTAAAAAAATCTTGTAACGAAAATTCTGTGGGGGAAAATATCGGTTATTACTTGTGGTGGATTTATTTTTAATTGTCACGGTAATTAAGTCAGTTTCTGCTTTTCGGAGAAATTTTTACTATTTGAAAAGAATTTTTTACAGTCACACAAATTTTTTGGTGTAAGTCGAGAATTTTTTACTAATTTATTTTTCAACGTCTTATTATTTATTTATTATTATTTATTATTATTTATTATTATTTATTATTATTTATTATTATTCATTATTATTTATTATTATTTATTTTAACAATTTTTTTATTCTACTTTTTTTTATTTTACTAATTTTTTTTCGATTACTTTTTTTACTTTATTATTTGTTTCATTCTACTATTTTTTTAGTCAACTAACTAGCAAAGCATAACGTGATTTTAGATTTATTATAATGCAAATTACAAAATTTTTTACTTTCAAATTAAAATTTTTGGATGAATTCATAATCAAAATTTGAAAACTTCACTCTTTACAGTAAATATTTAACCATTATTGTTTATATTTTCAAAAATTTTAAAATAAGTCTTCGTTCGAATTCAATTATTTTCATAAATAATACAATTCTTCTCAAAAATTAAATTATTTTCAATACAATCTTAATATACACTTTCACGAAAGAATTCAATTAATTTCTGAAATTTGCATAAATCCATTAAAACAATCCAATTATTTAGTAAAAATTTTAAAAACATTCAATTCTCTTGAAAATAATTCTGAAAGTTATTTAATATCAAAAATTCAATTATATTAGAAATTTTTAAGTAAATTAATGTATAATAATAAATTATTTTTTTTTTAAATTACAAAATTACAAAATTTGTGTATTAAAATTCTATTACACGTCAATTTTTTAATAAAACTTCATTGGAAAGGTTCAGTAACATTTCCTTCAAATTTTTAATAATATGTTTCGAAAAAATTCATTTCTTTTCAAAAGTTCTTATGAATTCTTGAAAACAATTAAATAATGTTTGAAAATATTAAAATTTTTAGCAAAAATTAAATTGTTTCTATAAATAATAAAATTTTTTACAGGAATTCAATTATATTCAAAAAAGTTTTTAAACTTCAATAGTAAAGTATTCAATTTTAATTTTTAAAAGAAGTGATTATTTTAAAAACTTGAGAGAAATTCTTTATAAAATTCCATTATAATCAAGGTTTTCAATTAAAATTATTAAAGAAAAGATTACTTAAAAAAAGTCAAAGAAATTGTTTAAAACAATTTAATCTGGAGTTGGAAAATTTAAAAAAAAAATCTTCGCAAGAATTCAAGTAATTTCATTAATAAAAAAATTATTTAAAGGAATGCAATCGTTTTTTTTATTTAATTGTAAAAAAATTTTTTGAAAGAGTACAATTATTTTTAGAAATATTAATTAAATTCAGTTATTTTATAAAATTCTAATAAAATTCTTCGGAAAAGCTGAATAATTTTTTTTAGTAAAATTCATCGCAGGAATTCAAATATTTTTAATAGTATTTTTACAAGATTTCTCAACAGAATATAATTATTTTTAAAAATATTTAATAAATGTTTTCCATTGAATACAATTATTTAGAAAAGTTTTAAAAAATTATGTTCAAATTCTTTCAAACAATTTAATTATTTCTATTAATTGTAAGATTCTTCCCTCAAGAATTTTAATGATTCTTATGACATTAATTAGGTATAAAATTAAAAAATATTAAAAAAAACATTTATTAAAAAAGTTGGGAAACAAAAAAGCAAACAGCAACTAACTTTAAACTGCGAACAGAATATTACCTGAACATAACGATTATTTATATAGATTTTTCTATTTAATTAATTTTTTTATTCCATTAACTTTTTATTCTATTAATTTTTCTATTTTATACTACTTTCTTTACTTTACAGTAATTTATTTTGTTACAAATTTTTTATTATACTCATTTCGTCAAAATATTATTTTTTTCATTCAACTAATATTTAAAGGACAATGCTTGTAATAAACAATTAAATTTAGTTTTTTAAATAGAAAAATCACACTTATTATTTTTGATTAAAATTTTTACTAATTATAAAATATCTGTTCTACTTAAAAATTCTTTTAATTTTTTTATTCTATTAAATATTCTACTTTATACTAATTTATTTATTTTACAGTAATTTCTTTTGTATAAAATGTTCTATTCTTTAAGACTGTCTAAGACTCAGTCCTTACTAGAAATCAAATGATTTTTCGATGACAGAAATATTAAAAATGAGAAGAAACTGATTTTTAAATTTTTTTTCAAATGTCTGCTGAGTTTTTTATTGTTTTATTGTTTTTGAGTCTATTAATTTCCTGTTTTATAATTTTTGAATACTGAATTTTTGAATTTCATAATTATCTTTTACTACTAATTTTTTTATCCAATCGATTTTTTCTCTTATAATTTTTTCCCTATTTAATTTTTGTATTTTTTTTAATTTTGACATAGTGGAATATTTTTATCTTATTATTTTTTTTTACTTAACTAATATTTAAAGAATAAGATAATGATTAAAAATGATCATTCAAATTTTCTTTTTTTTTATAGAAAAATTACCTTGATTCCCTTGATTAAAATTTCGTTAGACAAAAAAAATCATGCTATTTAAAATTCGAAGCAAATTTTTTTTTTCCGACTATCGTCAATTTATTCTAAATCGGAAATTCGAGTTTTTTGTTATGAATATCTTTTTCGTTTATTTATTATTTTTTATTATTTATTTATATTATTATTATTATTATTATTATTATTATTATTACTATTATTATTATTATTATTATTATTATTATTATTATTATTATTATTATTATTACTATTATCACTATTATTATTATTATTATTATTTATTTCCAAAAAGGGAAAAACCGAAGAAAAGATGTCAAGTGAACACAAAAAGGATAAATTCACGAAAAATATATTTTCTATATATACATTATATTTATAACAATATAGACGAAAATATTCGAGTCTCATATATGTATATACTAACGTGACATAATGTAATATATAATTTTATGGAAGAATTTATTACACAAAGGTTGCACCTCACGTATACGTGAAAACGACATCTGAGGGTTGGAGGATCACCTCCTTTCCAGCAGACCTTTGTGTCGCGTGAACGACATATTGCACGCGGGACTCCTGAGGATGAGATTTTATGAGCAGAAAGTCCGTAGTACTAGTTCCGGACCAAAAAAAAAAAAAAAAGAAAAAAAAACTGAAGAGAAAAAAAAAGAAAGCTTTTTTACGTGAACTTGGTTAGGTGCGATCTTTAGACGTGTGGAAAAATACTTTTTGGTTGTCTCGAAAGTAAAGTGAGGTAAGGAAACTTAATGTCGACTGAGATAAATTTCTATTTTTTTTTTTGAAGAAGAAAAAAATTCCGTAGAAAAAGAAATGATTTTTATTCGAATGAGAATTTTCGAAAATAGAAGAATTTTTCGCAAGTTATTAGCTCCACTTTTTCTTGAGAATATAAAGGAAAATCTTTTTTCTTTTCCTGAAAATGGTAACTGATTGAATAAATTTAAATATTCGAGAGCATAAAATTTCGATATATAAATATATATACATTTTTTACATAAAAACCAGTAGCTATAGATATATATTTAAAATCGGTACAAAAAATGCATAAATTTTGTATGAATTTTCAGGGTTGAAAGCTTTGTGTTTAATGGTAAATTCGAAGGATTTTAGTTCCTTTAGGAAAATGTGAGTTTAGTCCTTTTTACTGTAAGCGTCTCGTGAGATTTGCGTCGTATCTTCTTTGAATTTACTGCTTCTACTCAAGTATAAGCGCGCTCGCCCTTAATTTCTCGACTTCGATTGTAATCGAGATTTATTCCCCCAAAAGCGATTTTCTACTTTCTTCTCGTTCCGCAAAACTTTCCTGCAACTATATACCCGTGGAAAATAAGTTTCAACGGAATGGAATTAGCTCGGATTTGTTATCTGATTTAGTTAAAGAATATAGGATTTTTCTTTCTGCTGTTCTTTCAAACATTTTATTTTCAACAATTTATTTACAACAGTTTTCCGCAAGTTTTTCTTTTTTTTAGTTTTTTCTGTCTTCTTTTTCTCCTTCACCTCTGTGTGTATATCGTTGAGAGAATGTTTCTCGGATAATATAAGAATCTTTTAAATTCTTGTGTTGAAATTTTCAAGTTTATAACACTCACGGTAAATCTTTAGGTATTAAAATAACACCAGAATGGATTAAAATAACGCTAAATTGGATTATTTTAATCTTTTTGGTGTTATTTTAATACCTAACGATTTACCGTGAATTTATAACACTTTTTTGATAATTTAACTAATTAATTCATTATTAATTTTAATTAATATTCAATTTATTAATAAATAAATAATTTAAAATTCTAAAAAAAGAATTCTTAAAGTTCGTAAAGGAAAAAATTTTATTTTCGCAATGATTTTACTGTTTTTTATTTCATTATTTGAAATAGCAAATTTTATGCGCGCAACGTAATATTCAATTTAGTATTTTTATGCTAAATAGAAAAATTTTTATTTTCAGATACAAATTTTTAAATAATTTCATAATCGAAATTTATAAAATTCAGTTATTAAATACAATATTATTTATTTCTGCTTATATCTTCAAAAATTATAATAAAATTCTTGGGAAGAATTAAATTATTTTTTTAGAAATGATAACATTTTTTCTTCTGAAGAATTCAAGTATTTTTATGAATATTACAATTTTGTGCAAAATTTTAATTATTTTTTTTCAAATTTTAATAAATATTCACAAAAGAATTCAATTATTTTTAACAAAATTTAAATAGTAAAATTCGTGTCAGGAATTTAAATATTTTTAATAGTATTTTTACAAAATTTCTCAACAGAATATAGTTATTTTTAAAAATATTTAATAAATGTTTTCCTTGAATACAATTATTTGAAAAGGTTTTAAAAAATTATGTTATTATTTTTAACAAAATTAAGCGAAATAATTAAATGTTTTTTTAATTCGTTATAAAATTTTACAAAAGAATTCGATTATTTTCTAAAATTTTAAAATAACCCTTTGTAACTATTCCATTATTTTCAAATAAAATTTCAATTAAAATTCTCGGAAGAATTCAGTTTATAAAAGAAATTTGTGATACATTTCGAAAAAATTTAATTATTTTCTAAAATCTGAATAAATCCTCGAATAGAATTCAAATATTTTTATAAATAGTTAAATTCTTCTCAGAATTATTTTCAAAACAACTTTAAGTAAATTTTCCGAAGGAATTTAATTGTTTTAAAATTTTTTTAAGTAAAATTTTTCCAGACAATTCTATTAATTACTAGAATTCTAGTGAATTCTTCAAAACATTTCAATTATTTTTAAAAATAGTAGGATTCCTCGCAGTAATTGAATTATTTTTATAAATAGCAAAATTCTTTGCAAAAATTTAATTTTTTAAAAGTGAATTATAATAGAATTCGTCAAAAGAATTGAATTATTTTTAAATCTTCTTATAAAATCAATTTATTTCCAAAAAAAATTATTAAATTCTTCGGAAAAATTCATTTATTTTTTATAAATACCAAGTAAAATTTTTTGCAAGAAGTAAATTATTTTTATAAATAATAGAATTCTTTTCAGGAATTCAATTATTTTTAAAGTCAACTATTTTTAATAAAATTCAAAAAATTTTCACAATTTTTAATTAGAATTAGCAAGAAAAACTCCATTATTTAAAAAAAAAATTCAAAGAAATTCGTCAAAAGTTTAAAAATTTTAAAAAATTGAAAATTTTAAAAACTTTAATAAAATTCTATCCAAGAATTCAATTATTTTCAAAAATAAAAAAATTTTTTTTGTAAATAAATTCAATTATTCTCTTCCAATTGTTTGGCAAAAAAAATTCGGTATAGTGTCTGATGGAAAAATTCATATTTTACTAAAAATTGTAAAAAAAATTGATTAAAATAATAAAAATTTTAATTAGGCATGAAAATAATTTTTTAATAATATTTTGTCTTATTCAATATCCAGATTTTTTAAATTATTTTCTTCAATTTTTCTAATTAAATCTAATATCCAATATTTACAGAAAAAAAGTATTCTTTTTAAATCAAAATTATAAAAAAACATTTCGCATCTCCGTTCGATATAATTTCCATTATAAATTTTAAAATAATGGTCGCTCATACATTTCCTTAACTGATTTTGATTTCTTAGTTTTAAGTGTATGTAGATATTTTTTCAAAATTTTTAAAAAGCGCAGAACATTAAAAAAATTAATTGCTTATAAAAAATTTATTAAATAATTATTAAAATATAAACATTTTAAAAATTTTTCAATTCTGAAGGAAAGTATTTTTCATTCCCTTTATATTTTCGCTTGGTTCATTCATTTCTTAAATCGGTTCATTCAATTAGGAGAAATATAGTTTTGTTTAAAAAGTTGCAAAAAAATTAATTTTGCAATAAGTTGTATAAAAAATAATATTTTTTTCTGTTTTTTTTCGGTGAACACATTCCTGAGACCAAATAGAAATCTTTTTTCATCATTTTGATTTAAAGAAAAATTTTTTGTTTTCTGTGAAAATTTCACGAATTCTGACCCATATCTGACTTAAAACTCTTTTTACTACTGAATTTCTATTTTAATTTTTAAAAAAACATGTCTGACTATAATTGGCCTAAACTACTGGATTTACATAAAAACTTTTATAAACAGTGTCTGACTACAACTGACTTGAACTACTAAATTCATACGAAAACTTTAGCAAACTAAGTCTGACTATAACCGACTTGAACTACTAACATGATATTAAAACATTTAAAAAGTATGTCTGACCAAAAACGATCTGTGCTACTAAAATTTAATAAAACATTAAAAACGTATGTCTGACTTTCGAATATTGTGTTTAATATTGAAAGTTGCGTTTAACTAAAATTGATTTTTTCTACTCATTTTTATTAAAACTTTAAAAACTATGTCTGACTGTAACTTTCTTTGACTACTGAATATAGAATTTTTAAAAAATTGTGTCTATAAGTGAAAACGATTTATACTTTTGAATTCTAATATTATGTATTATATTGAAAGTTGGGTCTGACTAATATCGATTTTTACTACTGAATTTATATTAACACTTTAAAAAATTATGTCCGACTGAAAATTGACATTTCTACTGTATTTGTATTTATACTTTTAGTAAAGTATGTCTGACTTTAAAGCTTTTAATTTTTATTTTAAAAAAAACTATTTTTTATGTTTGGAAATTAAAAAAAAACATGTCTGACCATAATTGACTTGAACTACTGAATATAGGACTTCCAGAAAAAATGTGCCTGATTGAAAACGATTTTTACTACTAAATTCGAATTTTTTTTGCAGTAAATTAATAATTACTCAAACTTATAGAAAACGTGTTAATTAATGAAATTAAAGTAAAAATAAATCGTAAAAATAAATCGTAAAAATAAATCGTAAAAATAAATCGTAAAAATAAATCGTAAAAATAAATCGTAAGAATAAATCGTGCAAGAAAAATACACACACAATAAGTGTGAAAATGTAAAATAAATTTTCATTTCTAATTTTATTCAAAAGAAAGAGAGAAAAAAAAATTCTTTATTTTCTTATGAAATTCATTGAAACAATAAAACGAGTGATATTTGCTTTTCTTATTTCCCACGTGTTTCTTCAAAGTAAGCCAATGCCAACTAGATGATGGAAACGTAAACATACGACACACGGACGGAAATACACAGACACGACTATATATAGTCGACTATATAGAAAAGATATCTTGGGAATAGAGGAACACCGCAAGGATCATGTACATGCATATATGTATGTTAATATACTGGTGTACTGGATTCACGATCCTAAGATACGTGACGAACTGATGTAAATTCAATCAGGAAAGCTCAAGCAAAGTTACTTGATTGATTTACCTTCCGTGTCAACGTGCAAGACTTAATCCTCCTGAATTATAATGTGAAATATAAACGGCTTTCGACGAGTATTGACAAATCAGTTTGTTAAGTCCAATCAACTTCTAATAACTAACTATCCATCCTAGAGGAAATATTTAAATCCAATTTAATCCAATTTCATGAATTTGAAAACGAAAATATTAAAACTGTCACATATTTTCTAAAAATAATAGAAGCGAATAATTGACATGAAGGGATTAATAATAAAAACCTATTATTTCAAAATATCATAAGATAAAGGAAGCGACAATCAAGAATTAATAAATTAAATAACTAATCAGTAAATTAAATTTACTTGACATTTGCCATTAGTTACTAAAATATCTAATTTCAGTTCAAATACACTTGACATTTTTAATATAATTACGTAAGTTCGTTTCACTAAATGCCAAAACTGATAAGTAAGAAAAAGTTAGATTGAATAACGAAGATTCAATAAAAAAAACTCACGAATATTGCTATTTTCAGTAGTGAAACATTTATTGGGTCAGACAAATTTAACTAAATCTAAAGTGACGCAATCAATAGAATCGGAAACTGTATTCTTTCATAGAACCCACCCACATTATTTCAGGGCAAATAGAAAGGGCGAATAAAATATTTTATGTAATAAAATATTTAAGGGCGAATAAAATTTTTCAAGTCAGTTAAAAAGTAAAAATTAATACTTTCACATATTCGAGTAAAAAATTATTTCAAACATAAAATCGAATTTAAATTCAGATATTCTTCGAATAGCACAGAAAGAAGTTACATTAGCGGAAAAAATAGAAGTTTTTATGAATTTTGGAACGTAAAACAGATTTTCTGTTTTAAGTACAGTAATAAACATGTTGAGTCAGACAAGAATTAAATTTAAACTCTTCAAAACTAGTTGTCTGTCTACATTATTTTTTAAATAGCAAAGTTTATTTTAAAACAACATAAATATCTCATAGACAGACAAGAAAATAAATTTTTAACATTAGAGGGAATTTCTCTTTTTTGTAGCGAAAGAAACATTAAAACAGACGAAATTAATAATAGACTTAAGATGAAAAATAGGAATGATATTCAAAAATTTTAATTTTTAAAGCAAACTTAAACTTTTCCGGCTGAAACGAAAGTTGGGAAATTATTAATATTAGGGGAAATTTTATTATTAAGTGGTAAAGAACGAATTTAGTCAGATAAAATTAAATTGTTAGCGAATTAGTAGGAAAATTGTTTATTCTTCTGAGAATATTTATATTCATCGTCAGAATATAAATATTCTGATAGTAGAATAAATAGTAAATAATTAAAATTTTGAAAAAAAATAATAATAATAATTAATTTTGCGTTAGATGATTAGACGTAAAATCCTTTTTCTATTCGAGAGAATTATAAAAAGAGAGAATTAATACAAATAATTGAATTTCTGCAAAGAATTTTAATAATTTTGAAAATATTATTGAATCCTTGTAATGAATATTTGTGATTAATATGAAAATAATTGAATTTTACAATGAAATTTCTAAAACTTTCTGAATTGAATTGTAGCGAAAAATTTTGATATCTATAAAGAATAATAGAAATGTTAACGAGAATTTTTTTTATTTTTGGAAAATAATTGAATTTCTGGAATGAATAATAAATATTTGAAATCGTGTGATGAATAATTGTTATTTATACCTATTAAATAAAATTGAATTATTGCGAAGAAATTCAGAAAAAATGTCTAATAATTCAATTTTAGTGCAATTTTTATTATTTATGAAAATATTTAAATATTAGAGTACAATTTTATTAAGATTATATTATATATTGAAAATCATTAAAGTGAGGAAAATTTTTGAAAATAATTGAATTTTGGAGATAAAAATTTCTTATTTATCTAGATTTAAATTGAATTATAATTTTGACGAGAATTTTTCTTTAAATTTTAAATATATTTAAAGTTTTGTAAGAAGAATTTTACTACTTTTAGAAATAATTAATTATGCTGCATACATTTGTAACTTCTTCGGAATTCTATTTTTTAAATTGTTTTGAACTAAATTTTTCCTATGAATTTATAATTATTTTTTAATAAATTAAATTAAATAAAAAATGAATTAAATAAATTAATGTATAAAATATCAGTAATAGTAGTAATTTTAACTTGATAGTGAAGACAGTTGAAACATTTTTATCAAAAATAAAAATGAGGTCTAAAATATTTTAAAATGTACATAATGATAGATAAAACGTCGTACTTTCCGACACTATTTTTAAAAATTATTCAATTTTTTTAAAATGATAAATAAGCTCTAAATTTTCACAATGGAAATTGATAATAATTATTGAAGAGTAGATTTTGTAGAATTAATCGAGACATCAAAAATGTCACTTTCAGAAGAATCGTCCAAAAAAATTCTTAATTTATAAAAAATATTTTTTTTAGTCAGACAAACAGTAAAATTTTATTCTTAAATAGTAGAGAACTTGTTAGGTCAGACACATTTTTAGAACTGAATTTATCTATTTAAATAATTATATTTAATTCGAACAAATTTTCTGTTTTGATTTAAACAAAAAATATGTTCAACTCAAACTTAAAAGTTGATTATAAATAATTTAAAATCAACAAAAATTTATGTTTAAATTAAATAAATTATTTTTTTAAATGGACCAAAATATATGTTTCAATTAAGGAGAATTGTTGACCATAACATAACCTCAAAATCTGTAAAAATAAAAATTATATTCTAACGCAAACAAAAATACAAAAAATATAACAATTGCAAACATATGTCAAAGATTTAGTTTTACTACTTTTGAAAAAAATTATTTTTATGCAAAATAGTTTGTCAACAATGCTTTTTAACATTTAATTTTTTTTTCTTTTAGATCAGACAAAATTGCTATTTTCAACAAATTTTTATAAACAATGCCTCATTTTAATCAGTAAAATATTCTCCAAAATCGTTATCTTGTTAATATTGTTAAAAGTATGTTATTAAAAAATTATTTAATAAATAAACAATGTGTTCTTTATAATTTTAATAACATACTTTTAACAATATTAAAAAAATAACGATTGTGGGGAATATTTCACTGAATTAAATGTGCTATTGTTTATAAAAATTAGTTGAAAATTGCAATTTTTGTCTGATCTCAAAAGCAAAAATAACAGATGTTGAAAAAAACAGTGTTAACGAAATATTTTGTCTTATTATAATTTTTGTCGAGAATAATAAAGCAAGATCTTCTAAAATTGTTTATAATTAATATTTATCTTGTTTTTGTTTGCGTTAGAAGTAATTTTTCAGTTTTGACAGATTTTGAGGCTATGTTATGGTCTCCATCCTTCTTAAACTTAAATGTTTTCGACTGTATGGCAAAGATTTTTTAAGTTTGATTTAAACAAAATAGATTTGAATCAAATAAATTAAAAAACAATTAATAAAAAACAATTAATAATAAAACTTATTTTCTTTACAATGTTAAATTTTAAATTTTAATTAATAATAACTTGAATGAATGATTCTGAAAGTTATTTTTCTATTTAAAAATCATGCATTTGATCGAAACCTCTTAATAAGTAATCACTAAAGTGAATGAATGATTCTGAAAGTTATTTTTCTATTTAAAAATCATGCATTTGATCGAAACCTCTTAATAAGTAATCACTAAAGTGTCTAAAGTTCTCCACTTCTCTGGAAAAATAAACCATTTGTAAGCAACTAAAATAAACTTATTATTAATTCTACACCAATATTGGAAAAGGAAAGTTGAACGTCAAGTGTTTGTTGGATGGTTCATGCAGATTTTGAAAAGAAATATAAATGCACTAAAATACATTTAATACATGGGTGAATTTTCTGAAAGTGACATTTTTGATGTCTCCATTAATTTTACAAAATCTACTCTTTAATAATTATTATCAATTTCCATATTGAAAATTTAGCACTTATTTATCATTTTCAAAAGAAAATTAAATAATTTTATTCAACTTAATTTACGTAATAACTAAATTACTTTCATCTCCGAAGCCTTTTCAACATGTCTCCAATAGGACTTCTGCAATAAAATTAAATTTTCATGGTTTTTCTGAAATTCTGAAAAGTTTTTTAAAAATATTGTCCGAAAGTACAATGTTTTTTCTATCATTATGTGCATTTTAAAAATTTGTAGACCTCACTTTTATTTTTGATAAAAATGTTTAAACTTTGTCTTCAGTTTTAGGTTAAAATTACTTTCCAATGATTACTGACGCATTTTATACTTTAAAAATATCTTAAACAAAATTTTAATGCACATTAAAATAAAGCTGAGAATCTGACTGATTTTTCTATATTTTATCTACAAAAAGGAGAAAAATTATTGCTGTTATAAATAATCGAAATTTACATTTTTCTCCAAGTAAAAATTAATTTCATCTCCGAAGCCTTCCTTTTTAATAAATAACTGAATATAGAAGTAAATTTAACGGAATATTTCGATGGTAATATAAAATGAGGGTGTGAGATTTGTATGTTTTACTAAAAAACATATTTTAATTGCGCCCTAATGTAAATAAATGTGAAAAAAATTTATTTTTCATCTCCGAAGCTTTTCATCTCCGAAGCCTTTTCCTTGAAATATTCTAGTTTTTCTTTTGTTTTTAGTATTTACCTGCATTGCTTTGAAAAAATTAACCCAAATTACCATTGAATCAAATACTTTAAATACATTTATATTTTCATCTAATTGAATATATTTGGTATTAAAATATACAAATTATTAATTTTTAAGCAGTGTAATTTTATTTTCGATTTCGTGAACGCGACATTGGCGTGAATTTTTAATAGAAAAGCTCGCCAATTAAATAAAATTAATTTAATGGAGCAACAATAATATTTTTCAAATGAAAAAAACTTTAATATTTTTAAGAATTAATTTTGCGCAACCTAAAAATCTTACTCTTGAGTATGAAATTAAGTAGTTTTAATAGAAAAAACCATATAATTGAAGAAAAAAATTAATTGAAAAACTGAAATTTAAAAGTGTCACTTTCAGAAAATTCACCCACATATATTTTAGAATAAGATCAACACATTAACATAATTTTACAACTAAAGAAAGAGCAATTTTAAGGTTCTACTTGAATGACAATGTAATTTGGAATTGTATTGACTAAGTTTTTGCGCGTAATGATTTTTATACGCGACCATCTGATTTGATTCTGTTAATTCATTTTTTTTCTGTTTCCTTCGTGATACAAATTTAGGAGGCTCTGTTCAACGACTGGGGGTTCAAACTGTAATTATTGGTTGAAATTAAGAAAGGGAGAGGTTCGTAGACTCTCTTGACGTCACAGATTTCTGGAAAAACCACATTATGCCCTTTTTACATTGAAATTGTCCCAGGTAAATGAAATAAGCAGGACCTTACACTGAAAAAATTACATTCTAATTTTAAGAAAAACTTCTTATATATGCGCCTAGAATATTTCCCACTTAAATTAAGTGGGGAATATTCTTACAATAAGAAGAACATTATTATTTTAAGAATATTTTCCACTTAATTTAAGTAGGGAATATTCTTGGCGCATATATAAGAAGTTTTTCTTAAGATTAGAATTTAATTTTTTCAGTGTAGTTTGGGCCTAAAGTAATAAAATCATTTAGAGGGTTTAATGGCTGTTGTCTTTTTTGCTATTGTCGTCTGTGCGTGCGTGGAGTTATTTTAAGATCATGTTGTAAACTTGGAGTGGAGTATTTACAAATTTGCTTCTAAAGATAAAATCTTCGTAAATAAACATCTGGTTGTTCAAGACTCTAAGTTTTTTGTTGTCTGTTTTCTTTAAGTATTTTTTACACGAAATATTAAATTATAATAAAATTGTTACGACGTAACCATCAAGATTGATTCAACGAATTTGAATTGATTTAACGTCTTTAAAAGCGATTATATAAATACTTGATGTGTGCAAGAGTTGAGTAGAATTTAACTCGAGGAAGGTTACGAAAGGTTCCTGATGGTTATCTATCTGTTAATGTCAGTTGGGCTTTAAGGCTAACAGCGAGCATAACTGGCCGTCACTAACTTGTCAGAATTTTGATGAACCGTTGATTCATAAGCGAAACCTCAGAGGCACGCGAGCGTGCCAAGCATCTAGCCACGTACCGCTAGAACGCCGTTTATATACTTTGCGCGCCTATCTAAAATTGTCTAGGTGCAAAAATTTTCATGCTAGCCAATGTGGTTGATAACTATAGGTATATTGGTTCGTTTACGTTCAAATAACACATTATAAACCTGCCTACAAAAGCTCTCTTTTCATCGATCACGAACAGAATAGTTATGTGAACAGTGTTTACACAGCAACTTTCTCTCAAGTCTCTCTCTCTCTCTCTCTCTCTCTCTCTTTCTCTAGTTAATGTCCGTCTCTCGGAAGCAAATTTCACGTGAAGAAAAAAGTGAAGGAAATTTTTTTAACTCTATTTTGTAAACACTCATCAAAACTACTTTGAGTGATAAAACTTTTTTATAGGATCAGTTTTTTCGCATATAAAATCATTTATTTACAAAAAAATTTCAATTAAAATTGTTAATAATAAACTTCAAGTAAATAGTAATAATAATTAATAATAAATAAATTACAATTAAAATTGTTAATAATAAACTTCAAGTAAATAGTAATAATAATTAATAATAATAATTTTGCGTTAAATGATTAGACGTAAAATCCTTTTTACATTCGAGAGAATTATAAAAAGAGAGAATTAACAAAAATTTGTAAAAAGTTAAAGTTAAAAAGATTTTAAACAGAATTTCCTCTAAAGAGAAGTTTCGACACATTTTATCAAAAACTAGCAAAACTCAAATGAAATTTTCTTTTCCATTTTAACTTACAAAATTTGCTTTTCCAAATTTAATAGAAATTCTTAATTTCTTAAAAAATTTAATTTTTCCTACGGTCATTAAACGGTTTCATTAAATGTAATTATTTGAACAACTCGTCTAGTAAATGACAAAATATTTCCAACAGAAACTTGAATTCAAATTCAAAATTTATTTCTATAAAAGTTGGCAAAATTTTCAATTGTTTCAATTTTTTCATAATTATTTTCCGAAATAGAAGTAATTTTAAAAAATTTTTGTTTCATTTTTTCAAGAAATAATTTTACGAAATTTCTGAATTAAATTATTCAAAAACTTTAATACTTTTTGTTAAGCAAAAATTAAAAAACTCATTCATATTTATTTTTCCCTTCGGAAATGAAATTTCAAATAATTTCAATGAAAAACCTAATGAAATATAATTATTTCTAAAATTTGCAACTGTAATTCATCCAAAAGTTTTTTTTTAGAATTTTTTGAATAAAATTATCGAACAACTTTAATAATTTTTAAAGAAAAATAATGTTATTAATAATTTTTTAAAACAAAAATTTAAAGATTTTTAAACTTTTGCTTCACTTAAAATTTCAAGAGATTTAATTTAAAAACCATTTAAAATTTAATTAATTCCTAAAATTCCTGTTATAACGGTTTAAATATTCAATTATTTTTTTTAATTTTAACTGAAATTTTTGTTAAATTAATTCCTATCAGAATTTAACTACGAGAATTGAATTATTTAAATGGAATAATTTTTTTAAATTCATAAAGTGATATAATTTCAAAAATATTTATAGACAATTTTTAAAGAGGAAAAAATAAAATTCGTTAAAATATACAATTTTACAGAATTTCTAATTGTTTCAATTTGTTAAGTTTATTATTGTAAATTCAAGTATCTTTTTCTTTAAAAAATTGTAATTACTATTTTTCAAAAACCTAATTTATTAAAAATTTTCAAATTAAAGTTTTCAAGTTTTAATAAATTTTTTAAAATAAATATTTAACTAATTATTGTTCCTTATTTGCTTAAAATTTCAAAATACTTAAAAATTTGATCTTTAAGTCTACCAGAATTTAATTAATTTTCTAGAACATATAAATTTAAACTATAAAAGAAAACATTGTAATAAAACAAGGCTAACTTCAGGTGAGGACAGTTTTTGTCAATTATTATAATAAAAAAATTAAATTAATAAATTAATTAATTCAATTCTAAAAAATTTGTGATTTTAAAAATATTTACTTTTATTTTTGCTAATTGAATGAATGATAATTGAGAATATTTTTTCAAATATCTATTAAAGTAATTGATTTCTTGTAAAGAATTGTAAATTTGCAGGTTAATAAAAATTTTCTAAAATTCTATTAAAAATAATTGGATTTGTAAGAATTTTATTAGGATTTTTAAAAATAATTGATTTTTTTGAATCCTTTTATTCAAAGTAAAATTATTCTTTTAGAAAATTGAAAATTTGAAAACTATTTGAAAGTCACTGAAATTTTATTAAAAATAATTGAATTTTTTAGAATTCTATTCAACGTTTTGAAAGTAATTGAATTCTTCTTAGGAAGTGAGAATTTATAAAATATTTAAAATTCCTTTAAATTCTATTTAAAGTAATTGTTTTTCGGTAGTTTTAAAGGTTTAATTAACAAATTAATAATTTCTTTTCAAGTTTAGTTTTGAATCTAAATATTTGAAATTTGCAATAAAAAAAAGAAGTAAATAAAAATAAAACAATCGAATATTTGAATTTTCTATTTATTAATTCAATGTCATTTAAATTGTTGAAAAAAAATTTTTTTACATTAAGTTTAAATTATTCATATGAATTTTTAAAAAGTCCATTGGAAACCAGAATTATCAAATTTTTAAATAAAGTCGAATATAAGTTAAAAATTATTAAATTTAGTTGTTTAATTTTTAATAGAAGATAATTTTATTTTTAAGTAGGATAAAGAATTTTGTGTCATTGAGATTAGGTCAGATTTAAAAATTCTTCAGACGATTATTCACGTTTCAGAAGTAAGAACTTATTTAATCAGACGAAAGTAATATTGATTTTTAATTAATTCCATTTATTATTAAAATTCTAATCATGAAAATAGTAATTTTATTCAAATGTGATAATGGTAATAGTTAAATAATTCTTGAAACAAAAATTAAAAATATTATTTTAATATATATAATAATGAAAATTAATATAAATTAAAAAAAATATATTTTATATAATAATATTATTTTTATATTTCATGAATTTAAACAACGATTTTCAAGGGGGAAAATAGAAATAATAATAAATAAATAATTTATAATTGTAATTTATTATCATAGAATTATAAAATAAAATATATGACGAATAAAATTTAAATAATAAATCTTTTAAAAAATTTAAGAAATAAAATACAATGAAAAACTCTAATAAAAATAAATCTCTTCAAAGATTATAAAAGTTACATAAATTATAAAATTACAATACTTGTAATTAATATACGAAAAAATTTCTCCCTTCGTTTTTAATTTAAAAAAAAAAATTTTCTTTTTTTTCTAATTATCATCTGCATAACGAGATTTTATTTTTAAATTAAATTTTTTTAACAAAAATTATTCCCCTTTGTGGTTCGACTGTTATAATAAAGTAAAACGATACAAAAAAATAAAATACGAAATAAACGTGTTTAAAAATTTCCACTCATGTATATTTATCTGACGCTCTTTCAATTTAAATAATTTAATTTCACATTTTTCATATAGAACCTTCAAGTTCATTTATTTTCATAATGGTATTATAAATATTTCAATATACATTTTATTAAAAGGACAAAATACATCAATTTAATTTAGTAATAAATTTAATGTAAAATTCCAAAATACATTTGTGAAGTTTACATATTTTAGTTTAGGTATTTGTGTCTCTTTCTGGGTGTGTGTGTGTGTTTGTGTGGAAATTTGATGGAGAGGACATGTTAATGGAATACGAAAGATGTAGCTTTTACGACGTACTTAAAAGCATGTCATTCTACTTAAAATTCTGAAATGCAAACATGAGTTACCATTTGAAATAAATAAAAATGGGAATGTAATTCTTTTTTCTATTTTTCTTTTTAAAGTACTTTAAAAATTTCAGTTATTCTCAGTAGTATATTGAATAGTAGTATTCATTAGTTATTAATTATTATATGGTTAAATTAAATTTACGACTGTTTGACAATGAAGAAGCATTTAATCTTTTTAAAAAGAAGATTTTTTAAATATATTTTTTACGTACTAAAAATATCATTCTGACCTAAATTATGGATTGTCTGATCAAAAAGTATATATTCCACTGAAATAGATTTATTTTCATTTTATATTTATGATTATTATTATTTCTATTATTATTATTACTATTATTATTATTATTATTATTATTATTATTATTATTATTACTAGCAAAATTATCCGCGCGCAAGAGCGCGGTAATGTTGTCCTACAGTGTTTATTGTAAACGATTTCAAATCAATTTAAATTAAGTAATTTTTAAAGAAATACTTATTATGACACATAAATGAAAAACTAATTAGAATTAAATTTTCAAAATATATTATATTTTTAAACTTTAAAGTATATAAAAAAATTTTAACAAATTTCGATACTAACTTCAAATTTGACATCAGATTTTCAAAATTGAAAATAATTAAACTTTCTTGTACGAGGAAAATTGAATGTCACAAAAATTGTTATCTGATACCTAAATTAAAAAAAAACTTCATTACGAGAATTTTAATTATTCTAAAGAATAGAGAAGGTAAAAAAACTATTACCTATATATAGGTATTTAACTTTCCGAACAAAGAATATAAACAATATTTTTTTAGAGAATTTCCACTACTTTTAATTCGCTTATATTCAAAAAAATCAATTTCATTTAACAAAATTTTATGCAATTTGTTTTTCCCAATAATTCAATTACTTTTAATAATTATAAAATTTTTCATGTAAATTCCATTCTTTCAAAAAAATTTTTAATTAAATTCTAAGCATGAATTTAATTATTTTCATAATCGTAAAATTCAGTTACTTTCACAAATAAAGTTTTTGACAAGAATTCAATTATTTAAACTAATAAAATTTTCATAACATTTAAAAATTCATTATTTAAAACAATGTTTATAATATTCTTATGAAGATTTCAATTTCTTTCAAAAGTAATAAAATTTTAAACAGAAATCCAATTCTTTTTAAACATTTTAATAAACTTTATTATCGCAATAATTCAATGATTTTCAAAAATTTAATAAAATTATTCGAAAGAAATTAATTGTTTCAAATATAATTTTAATACAGTTTTTTTTAAATAATAAAAAAATTAGTCCCGAAAATTCAATTATTTTGAGGTATTTCAATAAAATTCTTTTCAAAATTCAATTATTTTCATAAATAACAATATTCATCAGAATAATTCAATTATTATTAAAACTTAAAAGTAATAAATTTCTTGGAAATTACATTATTTTAAAAAATTCTAATAAATAGTTTGCAAGAATTCAATTATTTTCATAAATAATAAAAGGTTTTTTTGGAAAATACAATTATTTTCAAAAATATTTTAATAAAATTTCCCACCGACATTCAATTATTGCCAAATTTTTTAATAGAATTCTTTGTAAAATTTAATTATCTTTAAAAACTTTTCACATTTTAATTATTTTCAATATCTACTATTTTTATATAAAATAACCAGTTCTAGGAGAAAATTCAATTATTTTCATCAATTTTAATAAAATTCGCCACAAGAATTTAATCATTTACCTAATTAATAAAATTCTTTGAAAGAATTAAATTATTTTTATAAATAATAAAATTCTTCCCAAGAATTCAATTATTTTCCAAATTAAAAAAAAAATTCTTCGCAAGAATTCAATTATTTTTATAAAAATAGAAAAATATTCCAAAAAAATTTAACTATTTTCTTAAATTATGAAATTCTTCAAAAAAAGTCAATTTTTCCTAAAATTGACTTTCCAAATTGTTTTAAAAATTCTTTCCAAAAATTCAATTATTTTTCAAATTAAAAAAAAAATCTTCGCAAGAATTCAATTATTTTTATAAAAATAGAAAAATATTCCAAAAAATTTAACTATTTTTATAAATTATGAAATTCTTCAAAAAAAGTCAATTTTACTTAAAATTTATAAAATTCTTCAGAAAATTTCAATTATTTTCAAAATTTTTTTAAAAATTCTTCGCAAGAATTTAATTATTTTAATAAATAATAAAATATTTCAAGAAAACTCAATTATTTTCATAAATAACAAAATTTGCCTAAAGAAATCAATTATTTTTGTAAATAATAAAATTCTTCTGAAATATTCAATTATTTTTATAAATAATAACATTTTTCATTGAAAATTCAATTATTTTTAAATATTTTTTTTAAATTCTTCGTAAGAATTAAATTATTTTAAATTGTTTCATGAATAATAAAAATCGTAGCATAAATTCAATTTATTAGCAGGTTAAGAAAAAAGTAAATATTTTTGATGAAAATTAGAAAAAAGTCAGGAAAATAAAAAATACGGAATAGAATTTTTGTTAATTTTATGAAGTAAATAAAACTAGTTTTTTTTGTTTCTTTTTGACATTAAAAAAATGACAATAAACCACAAAAATGAATTTTCAAAAAAAAAAAAAACAAATGAATACAGATAATTTGCTAACGGATAGGAAACTTACGATCATTATAATGTATATGTATATTATATGTATATTATTATTATTATTATTATTTTTAAAAGCAATTTTATTTGGTAAATAAAAACATTTCTAATTCTCCTACATGTGTGTTAGAAATTATAAATGATTCAATGCTGCTAAGGAAGCTTATTTTAGTCGATGCGGTAAATAATTTACTCTCTATG
The DNA here is from genome assembly GCA_032873175.1 of Leptopilina drosophilae. NCBI lineage: Eukaryota > Metazoa > Arthropoda > Insecta > Hymenoptera > Figitidae > Leptopilina > Leptopilina drosophilae. The sequence continues at coordinate 55,541,300 of CM065479.1, forward strand.
CAGAGAACTTTATAAATTTATAACAGTAAAATCTGCATCTATTCTACGTAAATATCTCATTTAGTTTAGCATTCATTTTAAATCATATTCTTTCATAATTAAAAGAATAGAAAGCAAAAAATTATGAAGAAAACATATTTTTAAAAATAATACTTCCTTGTTTGAGAGAAAATGAAAGAATTTGCTGTTTGCTTTTTTGCTTTTGTTATTTCCTAACTTTTTAAATAAAAATAATTTTTCTTTCTAAATATTTAAAATTTTTCTTAAAATAATGTACTGAAAATCGTTAAATTCTCGTCTAGTATTTAAAAAATATATAAAAAAAAATTTAAAAAAAAATTTTTTTAAATAATTGAATTCATTTCATAAAGCTTATCGACTTTGTTTTCAATAATTCAATTCTTTCGAGAAAATGTAATTAAAAGTGGATTAAAAATAATTTCATTCTTGACAATATTTTTATTAAAACTCTTGAGACTATTTGAACTGTTTTAAGATAATTTACTTCAGTATTTTTAAAAATGATGGTGTTATTTTTTGCATTCTCATTTTTTAATTATTTCCATTGAAAATTTTGAAAGAAATTGAATTTTCTCAAGAATACGATTATTTTCAATAATTATTGTAATAAAATTCTTTGCAAAAAGTCAATTAATTTTATAAATAATAAAAAATCTTCGAAAAAGAATTCAATCATTTGAATATAAATTATAAAATTCAATTGAACCGTCGGCGATCAAAAGTCACGCGTATGACCTTTTGGTTATCGGCGGTTCAATTATTTAAAAAATTTAAGGCGGTAGCGGGAGGGAGTAAAAATAATAAAAATAGTACGACAGCCCCTTTTTAAATCTGAAAGAATTCATAAATAGTTAAAAAATGATAAATAAATGATAAATGAAAATAAATGAAAATAAATGAAAATAAATGAAAATAAATGAAAATAAATAAAAATAAATAAAAATAAAAGCAATCTACTTGAGTTAAATTGTATATATATCTTTGCTATAAAATGCAGTCAATTATTTAAACAAAATAATTTTTTATTCAGTGAACAAGATAGACAAGTGATGATGAGCGGAGTTATATACATATATATAATCTGAGTGTAAAATGGGGGATGAGATTTAACATGAGTAATGGATTCGTTTAATCCGGCTAATAACGATTTCCGGCAAGAACCGTGAGAACGGCCAATAGTTAGCTGAGTTGCGAATGGTTGATGTACGATTCAGGCCGGCCGCAAGTACGATTCATTTGGCCGCATTGATAATTATAGCAATTCATTCGCGGTAAACAGAAGCCGTTAATTTTAGTCGCAGCATAACGCGTACACATATGTCACAGCTCGAATAAATTATGCATATTACCCCTCTTCAACTCGAAGGGGGCGAATCAAAATCAAAATTTCGGCGGCGGTGGCGATGTTGGTCTGACAATATAGACAAAGATGACTTTAGAGGCGCATGAATTTTCAAAAAAAAAAAAAAAAAAAATTGCAGAAAATAAAAACTTTTTCTAACTCCAGATATTCATCTAAATGGGTGATTCTTCTAAAGGTGACATTTTTGATGTCTCGATTAATTTTACAAAATCTACTCTTTAAAAATTATTATCAATGTCCATAGCAAAAATTTACCTCTTATTTATCATTTTAAAAGGAAAATTAAATAATTTTATTCAACTGGATTTATCTAATAACTAAATTACTTTCACCTCCAAATCATTTCCAACATGACTCCAATAGGACTTCTATAAAAAACTAAATTCTTACGGTTTTTTTCAAACTCTGAGAAATTTTTCAAAAATAGTTTCAAAAAGTACAATTTTTTTTCTATCATTAACTGCATTTTGAAAATTTTTACACCTCACTTTTATTTTTGATAAAAATGTTTAAACTTTGTCTTCAGTTTTAGGTTAAAATTACTTCACAATGATTACTGATATTTTATACATTAAAAATATCTTAAACAAAATTTTAATGGACAATAAAATAAAGCTGAGAATCAGACGTTTAATTTTTCTATATTTTATCTATAAAAAGCAGAAAAATTATTGCTGCTTTAAATAATCGAAATTTACATTTTGTTCCGAGTGAAAAATCAATTTCATCTCCAAAGCCTTCGTTTTTAATAAATAACTGAATTTAGAAGTAAGTTTAACAGAATATTTCGATGGTAATATAAAATGAGGCAGTGAGATTTTTGTATTTTACCAAAAAACATTTTAATTCTGCCCTAATGTAAATAAATGTGAAAAAAATTTATTTTTTATCTCCGAAGCCTTTTCCTTGAAATATGCTAGTTTTTCTTTTGTTTTTAGTAATTACCTGCATTGCTTTGAAACAATGAACCCAAATTACCATTAAATCGAATACTTTAAATAAATTTATATTTTAATCTAATTAAATCTATTTGGTTTTAAAATATGCAAATTATTAATTTTTAAGCAGTGAAATTTTATTTTCGATTTCATGAACGATAATAGCGTGTGATTTAAAAAAAAAAACTCGGGAATTAAATAAATTTTATCTAATTGAACAACAATAATCTTTCTCAAAGGAGAAAAACTTTAATATTTTTGAGAATTAATTTCGCGAAACCTAAAAATCTTAATCTTGAGTTTGAAATTAAGTAGTTTTAATAGAAAAAACCATATAATTAAAAAAAAATTAAAAAACTAAAGTTTAAAAGTGTCAAATTTTTAAAATTTGAATTTGAATTTTCAAACTTTGACACTTTTAAACTTCAGCTTTTTAATTAATTTCAAACTCAAGATTATGATTTTTAGGTTTCGCAAAATTAATTCTTAAAAATATTAGTTTTTCTCCTTAAAACTTAGATTGTTGCAAAATATTAATAAATCAAAATCTTCTTGAAATCAGTGAAATTTGTCAACAGAAATTTAATCAATTATTAAGAAATAATAATAATAAATAATTTCTTAAAATTTATAAAATTCTTCAGAAAATTTCAATTATTTTCAAAATTTTTTTAAAAATTCTTCGCAAGAATTTAATTATTTTAATAAATAATAAAATATTTCAAAAAAACTCAATTATTTTCATAAATAACAAAATTTGCCTAAAGAAATCAATTATTTTTGTAAATAATAAAATTCTTCTGAAAAATTGAATTATTTTTATAAATAATAACATTTTTTATTGAAAATTCAATTATTTTCAAATATTTTTTTAAAATTCTTTGTAAGAATTAAATTATTTTAAATTGTTTCATGAATAATAAAATTCGTAGCATAAATTCAATTTATTAGCAGGATAAGAAAAAAGTAAATAGTTTTGATGAAAATTAGAAAAAAGTCAGGAAAATAAAAAATACGGAATGGAATTTTTGTCAATTTTGTGAAGTAAGTAAAACTAGTTATTTTTGGTGAAAGTGAAATTTGTCAACAGAAATTTAATTAATTATTAACAAATAATTATAATTTTATAGAAAAAAATGTAGTTAAAAACAATTTTAAGAATTGAATTCTGAAGAAGTTACAAATGTATGTAGCAAAATTAATTATTTCAAAAGTAGTAAAATTCTTTTTAGAAAACTTTAAATATATTCAAAATTAAAAAAAAATTGTCATCAAAATTACAATTCAAATTAAATCTTGATAAATAACAAACTTTTTTCCCCAAAATTCAATTATTTTCAAAAGTTTTCTTCATTTAAACATTTTTATCAAAAATAAAAGTGAGGTGTAATTATTGAGAGTTTGAAAAAAAACCGTAAAAATTAATTATTTCTAAAAGTAGCAAAATTCTTTTTAGAAAACTTTAAATACATTCAAAATTTAAAGAAAAATTGTCGTCAAAATTACAATTCGAATTAAATCTTGATAAATAAAAAACTTTTTTCTTTAAAATTCGATTATTTTCAAAAGTTTTCCTCATTTCAATGACTTTTAATATAACTATACTATTTTAGTAAATTTCCCAAAAGAATTCAATTATACTTAAAAGAAAAATTTTAATATAATTATACTCAAAACATTTAATTATTTTCATAAATAATAAAAATTGCACAGAAATTGAACTATTAGACATTTTTTAAATAATTTTCTTCGCAATAATTCAAGTTTATTTAATAGAAATTCAACAAATATTCATCACACGAATTCAATTATTTATTATTTATTCCAGAAATTCAATAACTTTAAAAAAAAATTCTCGTTAACATTTCTATTATTCTTTATAGATAGTTAAATTTTTCGCTACAATTCAATTCGATTCAGGAAGTTTTACAAAATTCATTGTCAAATTTAATTATTTTCATATATTAATAACAAAATATTCATCATAAGGATTCAATTATATTTTCCAATTTATTAAAATTCTTCACAGAAATTCAAATATTTTCAAAAAATGTTCAGCAAATTGTCGTTAATATTACAATTATCTTCATAAAATAAGTAGAAAAATTCTTCGATAAAATTCAATTTAAAAAAAAAATTTTTTCTTAATTCTATGATTTTTAATATTTTTCTATTTTAATAAAATTTCCCAAAAGAATTCAATTCATTAACCAAACATTTTAATAAATTTATACTCAAAACATTTAATTATTTTCATAAATAATAAAAATGGCACAGACATTGAATTATTTGCCATTTTTAAAATAATTTTCTTCGCAAAAATTCAATTTTATTTAATATAAATTATAAATTCAACAAATATTTATCACACGAACTAAATTATTTATTATTCATGCCAGAAATCCAATTATTTTCAAAAAAATAAAAAATATTCTCGTTTTCTTCAAGAATTGTTATCTCGTATACTATTGGTATTTGGAAAAAATGTTATTATTTAAAGAAGTAGAAAAAACGATGAATATGAATAATATTATTTTTTAAAAAGAGAAAACTGAACTGGTTAATAGGTTTGTTTAAACAATACTTTTTTAATGTTATTTTTTTATGAAGATGGTGATGGATTTATTTTTTTTTTTTTAAATAAACATTATTATGTACTGGACCAACTGTGGAAATATAAAAATGGTGAAAAAAAGTCAAATTGATTTTAGAAAACTAAAAAAACTGATTCAAAATATTAATAGAAAATTAAAAAAAACTGATTCAAAATATTAATTGAAAATTAAAGAAACTGATTCAAAATATTAATAGAAAATTAAAAAAAACTGATTCAAAATATTAATTGAAAATTAAAGAAACTGATTCAAAATATTAATTCAAAATGAAAAAAACTGATTAAAAATATTAATAGAAAATACAAAAACAAATTCCCCTTGAAGTCTGAAGAGTAAGGTGAGTAATTTCTAATTTATTATTTTCACAAAGCAATATGGGCTGAGATTCGATATACGAATAAAGGCATTGAATAGGCGACTATATATGTAAAGTGATTGTATATCTATAGAGTTTGAAATCGCTAAATAGAATTGGAGCCAAGTTTTCGGGGGTTTCCACCAGCTCGTCAGGATATCGACGATGTTCACCCCGAAGGGAATTTCGTAAACTGCAGTTCATAACTTCAGCCACCTGTACCTAGTGTTGCGTGCACTGGCATAATTAATCACGCTCGAGTGAAAAATTCTTACCCTGAACATTTGAGTAAGAATGACAATTATATTAGCCCCGATTATGAAACAATTATAGTGTGTAATTATTGCATATTTATTACACAAGAAAAAAAAATGTGTGTAAAATGGATAAATAATATTGTGATTTTCAAAAGCGTAAAGAATTTCTTCGCATTAAATAATAAAATTTAAATTAATTGGGTGATAAATATTAAGATTATTAAAATAAATAAATATTTAAATAATTTTTTCTAAATTACTTAGATAATAAATATTTAGATTATTAAAATAAATAAATAGATATTTAAATAATTTTATCTAAATTAATTAGATAATAATATTTCGGTTATTAAAATAAATAAATAGATATTTAAATAATTTTATCTAAATTAATTAGATAATAATATTTCGGTTATTAAAATAAATAAATAGATATTTAAATAATTTTATCTAGATTACTTAGATAATAAATATTTAGGTTATTAAAATAAATAAATATTTAAATAATTTTTTCTCAACTATTTAGATAATAATATTTCGATTATTAAAATAAATAAATATTGTGTTGCGTTTACTGACATAATTAATCACTCTAATTAAAAAAAATAATTTAAATGAATTTTTAAAATTGAAGAATTAATTAAAAAACGAAATTAGTACTAATCAAAGTAGAGAAAAAATTCCAAAAATTATCTGACTTTAATTTAATTTTACTACTCAATTAAAAAATTACTGCATATTTGGAATTTTTACTAATTAAAATGATTTTAATTTTCGTAATCATTAATTAAGTAATCATAATTAAAAAATAATCTCAAAATATCAGGGCATCAAAAAATAAACGACATTTTTTTTTATTTGGATTTCTATTTCAATAATTTTGAGTCACTATAAAAAAAATTAATTGTAAAATTTCTAATGGTATAGTTTCAGTTTTTCGCAGTTGAATAAAAATTTTTGAGGTCAAGACAAGATTTAATAAAGTGAACAAAATTTAATTCATTCAATTAATTAAATAAATAAATAAATGACAAAATTTTTTACTAAATAGAAAAAAAATTCTATATAGTAAGAGAAATGAAATTTTTTAATAACAAAAAACCAATCGATTCGAAAAGTAGAAAAATCAAGGAAATAAAAAGTTTTCAAGTAGAAGATAAAATTTTAGATCAGACAAATTAAAGTCAAAGGAGAAAAATTCTTAGGATTATTGGTCAATGAAATTTTTAAGTAGAAGAAATCTTGCCAAGTCAGACACAACTTCTGTGGAAAAAAAATTCTCGAATCAAAAGTAAACATTGGAAAAAAATATCTTCTCAGAAAAAAAGATATTTTTGCAATTGAAAAAATTTCAAAGAAATAATTCACTTAATTTTATAAATAATGCAATTTCTTTATAATGTCAATTATTTTTATAAATAATAAATTTGTTTCAGAAATTCAACTATAGTTGATTTCCAAAAATTTTCTTTATGAAAATATATTTTCATAAATTATAAAGCTCATTGTAGAATTTTTATTATTTTTAGTACAGTTTTAATGGAATTCTTGGAAAATTCTAATTATTCTTAAAAAGTTGATTAAAATTCGTCAAAATAACTCAATTATTTAAAAAATTGTTGATAAAACTCATTAAAAGAATTAAATTTCAAAAATCATTGAATTAATCAGTAAATTATTAACTTTCATTGAAATAATACAATTTTATAAAAATTCTTCGAAAAATTAATGATTCTTAAAATTTTTATTAAAATTCGTCAAAAGAATGCAATTATTTAATAAAAATTTTGTTTGTAAAATTTTTCAGGAGAATTCAATTTTTAGAAATATTCAATAGTCTTCAGTAAATTATTTACCGCTTCATTGAAATAATTGAATAATTTATTTTGAAACGGTTTCAAATTAAAATATTTGAAAATTTGATTTTTCTATTCTTTTAACTGTCAATTTTGAAGAATTTTTTTTAAAAGTTTAATTTAATTTTGTTTTTAAATAATTTGAAGTTACATGGGAATTTTTTGGAATATGAGAATTTTTCTAAATTCTCAGAAATTTTCCTCTATTTTTATAAGGAAACTTTTCTAAACGTTTAAGAAAATTTTTTCAAAATTTTAGTATTTTTCTACATTATTTTATGGGATTATTTCCTCGTAACTTTTCAATTGTAAATTTTCATAGATCTTTTCAAAAAAATATTTTTAAAATATTTAGAGTTGATTTAGAGAAGAATTTTAGTAGAAAATTCTACAAAATAATAATTGAATTAAAATGATGAAAATAATTTTAAAGAATGTTACAGTAACTTAATATAACATAAAAATACCTTTATAAAGTTATTTAATTTCAAAAAGGTTCGAATTGGAATGTTTTGGAAAATCTTAACTTCTATAGAAAAATAATAATTAAATATTTATTAAAAAAAAAGTTATTGATGTTTTCGAAAAATTTTAGAATTGAAGAAATTTGTAATTGACACATAGTGTAAACATTTTTTCCTTGAATTTTATAATTTTAATTTTTTAATCATAAATTTCGAACAGTAAAAATTTTTAAACTTTTTAATTTCAATTAAAATTTGTAATTGACACATAGTGTAAACATTTTTTCCTTGAATTTTATATTTTTAATTTTTTAAACATAAATTTGGAACAGTAAACAATTTTTGTAATATTTTAAATGAATTAAAAATTTGTAATTGACAAATACTATTTGTAAACATTTTTTCCTTCAATTTTATATTTTCTATTTTTTAATCATAATTTTCAAACAGTAAACAATTTTTTCATATTTTAAATAAATTAAAAATTTGTATTTGACAAATAAAATTTGTATTTGACAAATAAAATTTGTATTTGACAAATAAAATTTGTAAATACATTTTCCTTTGATTTTATATTTCCTATTTTTGAATCATAATTTTTAAAAAGTAAACAATTTTCTAATATTTTAAATAAACTAAAAGCAAAAAAAATTTGCATAATTTAGATCAAATTGAAATTTTATTTAGTCAAATAAAGTTTGTTAAAAAAAACATAAAAAACAAAATTTATTTGTCTATCACAATTTTTAAAAGTTTTCCAATTACAAATATTATTTTATGATAAATCATGAAAAATACCTGCATATTTTAAAATTTAAATTAAATTCAAACAAAAGCGAACACAAAAACTAACTTCACAGTGTGAATAGTCAGAATGAAAGAATGAAACACGAACTTTATTTTAGTTTATATTATTTTATTCAAATAAAAAATAATCATTTTTAAATTGGAAGAATTTCTAAACAAAAAAAAAATTGAAAAGCAACTATTCCGTGAAATACAATAACATTCTATAATGTTTATAAACGAAAAAGAATTGCGCTTCAATTCAAGTTTAAAGCGCACGCTCAAGTGAAAAAAGAGAGTTTAAAATTTTCCAATGTATTAAGCGAGTGTTTTTAGTGTTGGTAGAAACTTTTTGATGAAAACTCCTGCGAGTCGAGTGAGAATAAAAAGTTCCGCGAAAATTGGATCAGATGCACAGGGATCAGATGTAGACAACCTTCTTTCCTTCCTAGGGTGCAAAAAAAAAAAGAAACAACTCTCAACTCTGAAGTTATTAAAAAGCAATGAAAAACGGAGGTTTTTATGAATAGTTAATTAAGGATAAATTGCTCGTAAGAATTGTATTTAGTAAAAGCATGAGAAAACTTTTCATTAAAAAATAAGAAAAAACAGAAAAAACAGAAAAAATAATAAAAAACTAAATCATCACTTAAAAACTCGTTAACAAGACAAAAATGAATACAAAAACGATTTTTCCATTTTAACAAAGCCATTTTAAATATATAAACAAGAAGAATTAAAGTTAAACAAGGTTGGTAATAATTTATACTCAAACTCGTATATATGTTAGTTTTGAGATTGTGGCCAAGTTATATACATATATATTTTATCATATAATCATCCAAGTTTACTAAACAAACAAAATAGATAAGTGCAAAGTAAACAATACACAAAACGGTGAATGTAGTAGAAAAAAAAACAAGAAAATCTTTTAGCAAAAATATGAAAAAATTGCTGACATATTTCGTGGGATTTCATAAAGGAGAAAATAAAAAAAAGACAATATTGTTTTTAACAAAATTTAAACTCTTCTCAAAAGAGATAAAATAAAATTTACTAAATTAAAAAGTCAATAAATTGTGAAAAAAATAATTTACAGTTATATTAAAAATTTATGTTCAAAACATACACAGCAAATCGTGAGGTATTAAAAAGTGTTGCAGATTAAATTAACATTAAAAAAGATTAAAATAATCAATTTTGGTGTTATTTTTTACAATGAATGATATTATGAATGATATCGATAACTCCGAGTATTCGACTCGGAGTCATCGATTTCTTCATTTTTTATAATAATTAAAGATGACCAAGTAATAAATTAATAATAAATAATGATTAAATCATTATTTTATATTATAAGAATATTATACTTCTTCAAAATTATTTTCATTATTTCAATTCAATTATTATTTTCAAAAATTTTACTTTATATCTATTATTTTTAATAATTAATTAATCAATTTCACGAAATTTCAATTATTTTTAAATTCTTTAATTAAATGCATATTACACTGTAAAAAAATTATTTGAATCAATATTCAAATATTAATAATATAATAATAAATAAAAATAATAATAATAAATAATAATAATAATAATAATAAAAATATTAATATAAATTATTTGAATATTTCAGTATTTGAAGCAAATACTATTTATTTGATTCAAATAAAAATTATTTGATTCAAGTAAATATTTATTTGATAATAGTCAAATAATCGGTTATTTGAATCAAATAAACTTTTTTTCAGTGTAGAAAATAAAAACTTTAAATAATATTAAAAGAATTCAATTCAACTTTTTCATAAACATTAATTTCAAAATTCAATTATTTCCAAAAAGTTCACTCTATATTTCTTATAATATTCAATTACAATCTAAAATTTTAACTGAAATTCATTTTTAAAACCATTTTTATTAGTAAATTCGACGAGAATTCAATTATTTAAATACAAAAGTAAATAATTTATTAATTTCATGTTTCTTGAAATTAAAATCTCATACAAAATGTTATCAACAAATTATTTAAATCATTAAATTCTTTGGACGAATTTTAATAAGATTTTTACGAATAATTACATTTTTCGAGAAATTCGATTAAAATTGCATTGAAAATAATTGAAATTCTACAATGAATTTTATTATTTATGAAAATAATTGAATTCCTAAAAGAATTTTATTATTTATAAAAATAATTCAATCCCTGCAGTAATGTTAATATTTATGAAAATAATTGAATTATTGCGAAGAAATTTATAAAAAAATTTGTAAATAATTGAATTTCTGTAAAAATTTTATTTATTTATGAAAATATTTAAATTTTTGCGTAGAATTGTATTCCAATTTTTTTTAATAATGGAAATTTTTTGGAAAATTTTATTGAAATAGCAGATATTGGAAATTATAGAATTTTAGAAAACTTTGGAAAATAATTGAAATTTTAACAAGAATGTGATTAAAATTTTGTAAAATAATTGAATATCAGAGAAGAAGTTTATTATTTTTAAAGAGAATTGAAATTTGTAAAATTTGAAATTTTATTTGTAAATTTTAAAATTGTAAAATTTTAATCCTTTTTGGTGTTAATTTAATCCTAGAGGGATTAAACTGTTGCAGATTATTTTAATAAATTTTGGTGTTATTTTAACACCTCACGTTTTACCGTGATAGTAAATCGATTGTTGGGTCAAAACGAAACTTTTGCCAATTGAAAAAAATTTATTAAATAACTAATTTGGAAAATTAGTCTCACTTCATAAAGAATTTACAATTCTAGTGGTAAAATTTTTCTCCCCAGATAAATTTTTTTACACTATTAGACAGTATTTAAATAATTACACTAAAGACGCAAACAAAATTTTCAATTTTCCCTTTTAAATGAAGAATTATTATAAGATTTCGTGTTCATTAAGAGAATAGAGAAAATAATAAAAAAAAGAAAACAAAAAAAAGGAAATGGTAATTTTTAAATGTTGACTGTACAAAGCGAAACGCGAAATGCTACTTTTCTAATTGAAATTCTTGATAAAAATGACTTAACTTTCCCATTGTAGAGAGACGGCAAGAGTAGAAAAAGTACTTTCATTAATAGAGCTTTTTTAACGTTCCTAGAAACTATTAACATGCTCTTTTCTGCTTTTAAAACTCTTATTTATTTCAAATGTTTCTTCGACCTCATTCGAACCGTATATTCGCTCCTTCACTTAGACAACTTTTTTTTTTTTGCTTCACCTATTATTTTTCTGGACACGAAAAATTTCTATCTCCTTCCTCTCCTTGTTGTCCCGATAAAAGAGACCGAGAATCAGAAGAAAAAGGTAAACTGAAAAATAATATCTCCGTTTGTAATTGCACTACTCGTTGAAACAAAAAAAAAAAAAAAAGAAAAATTGAAAATAAAACGACCAAACATTGTTCATTGAACGAAAACAACTTCGTCTAATTTTACGATGAAAGTTAGTTTTTTAAAAAATAGTCAACTTCTCTAATTTTTGAAGATATTAAAAATTATTATTAAAAGTTATTAATTATTAATTATTAATTATTAATTATTAATTATTAATTATTAATTATTAATTATTAATTATTAATTATTAATTATTAATTATTAATTATTAATTATTAATTATTAATTATTAATTATTAATTATTAATTATTAATTATTAATTATTAATTATTAATTATTAATTATTAATTATTAATTATTAATTATTAATTATTAATTATTAATTATTAATTATTAATTATTAATTATTAATTATTAATTATTAATTATTAATTATTAATATTATTATATTTTACCAGCTGAAATAACGCTCGTGTACTTTCTCATTTTAATGATTCTAATAAATTTGAAGAATTTCTTTAAAGTTTAATTTTTTCAATCTTCTAAAAAAAATGTATTTTAAGTTTTATCTAGAAATTAATGAAAAAATTTGCATAATTTCTTTTTCTTTATTTAAAATCGAAGAAAAAATAATGTAATTTGAATTTCTCCATCAACATTTTTTTTAAACTTCCATTTTGTAATTAATTTTGACAGTCATATTGTTTTTACAAACTTTGTAGTTTTTTTTTGCATAATTTTCCATTTATTTGTCACAATTTTTTTTAACAAAATCAAAATATTTTTTAAATAAGTATTGATAAGTAAATAATAAGAATTAATTATTTAGTACTTTTTTAATAATATGTAACACAGGAATTCTTCTTTTTTGTTTAATAATTCTAAAAAATAATTATTAAATTAAAAATCTTTTGAAATAAGGTCCAAATTATAAACATTTACAAAATGTATGAGGATAAAACTGGCACCCTTGTTGATTTTAGAAATAGAATTTTAAAAGTTAAGTATTTTTATTAAACTGAAACTTGCATCCAGTTACCAGTTCTACTTAATTTTTTTAAATTCGATATTGGGTTTCAAACAAAAAATATTAAACTTTTCAATTTAATTTCTAAAATTAAGCAGGCGCTGGTAACAAATCAAAATCATGAAAATATCTTTCATTCTTTTCTATTAAAAAATAAGTGCAGGGCTCGGATTGTGCGACTTTTTTCGACTTTTTTGTGAAAAGATGCGACTAATCGACTTTTTCGAGATTTTTTAGTAAAATGCGACTGAAATTTTTAAAATTTTCAGAAAATTAAAGTTAAAGGAAAAAGTTTTAGTAAAAAAAATGTTCTGTTACATTTATTTACAGATTTTTTAAAAATTTCTCAAAAAAACATCAATAACTTCTTTTTTAAATAAATATTTAATTATTATTTTTCTATAAAAATTAAAATTCTTCAAAAGATTCAAATTCAAACCTTTTTGATATTAAACTACTAATAATAATTAAAAATCACGGAGTGAGAAAATCACTATTTTATATTGTAAGATTTTATAAAAATGAGAATTTGAAAATAATTGAATTTCTAGCATAAATTTTTTTATTTATGAAGATAATTAAAATTTTGATAATAATTTTATTAAAGTTCTTTGCAAATACTTGAATTTCAGAGAAGAATTTTATTTTTTATAATGAAAATTGAAATTTTGAACAGATTTTTTTAAAAAATGTTTAAAAGTAATTGAATTTTGAAGAAGAATTTTGATATTTTTAAAAATATCTGAAATTGTGGGGAGAATTTTAAAAAATATGAAAATAATTGAATTTCTTATATGAATTTTCTTATTTTTAATATAATTGAATTTTGCAAAGAATTTTATCAAAACATTTGAAAATAATTAAATTTCCATGATGAATTTTATTATTTATAAAGATAATGATAATTTTGACGAGAAATTTAAAAAATTTTTTGAAAATAATTGAATTTCTGCGAAGAATTTTATTACTTTTGAAAATAAATGAATTTCAAGGATAATTTTATTAATTATAAAGATAATTACAATTCTACAGAAATAAATAATTGAAATTCTAACAAGAATTTTATGAAAATTCTTTAAAAATAATTGAATTACAGAGTAGAATTTTATTGTTTATAAAAATAATTGAATTTTTGACAGATTTTTTAAAAAAATGTTTAAAATTAATTGAATTTTGCAGAAGAATTTTGATATTTATAAAGATAATTGAATTTTTGAGAATTTGAAAAAAAATTTAAAATAATTGAAATTCTGCGAGGAATTTTTTTAGTTTTGCAAATAATTGAATTTCCATGATGAATTTTATTATTTATAAAATTTTGACGAGAAATTAAAAAAAATTTTTTTTGAATTTTTGCAAAAAATTTCATTATTTTTGAAAATAAATGAATTTTAGATAAGAATTTTATTATTTATAAAGATAATTGAAATTATGCCAGGGTTTAAAAAAATATTTTTTAATAATTGAATTTTGGAAAAGAATTTTATTATTTATAAAAAAATAATTGAAATTTTGAACAGATTTTTTAAAAAACTGTTAGAAATACTTGATTTAAATTTTGCCACGCATTTTATTAAATATTATTCCAGATTGTTTGATGTTAAAGTATGTGTTGGCGAGAAATGTGATTTTTTATTACAATTTTGACAATTTCGTGTTTCCTTTTTGGGCGTTTTTTTCCTAAAATTTCATTCGACTTTTTTCCGACTTTTTCGGAAATTTTATGCGACTTTTCGTGACTTTTGTTGTGAATTTATGCGACTAAAGCGACTTTTTTGAGTCTTAAAGTCGATCCGAGTCCTGTAAGTGTTGTCAAAAACATTTTGTCGGACAAATCGAATTTCTATAGCTTCTTTTATTTATTTTTAAAAAAATTTGAAAATAATTTAACAAAATGTTAAATGTTATTAAAAGAAGATTAAAAAAGTGAAATAATTTTTTAATTTTTTAAACACGATCTTTAACAAAATTTTGATTTTTTTTAGAGATAGATGATAATAAATGTTTTGGTTCAATTAACTATTTTTTTGTGAATTCTTTTTTAAATTTAATACTGAAAATAAATAAGAATAAAAATTTTATAGCTTTAATTTACTATCAATTGTGTTCTCTTAATAGTTGACAAAGATTAATTAATTATTTAGTACTTTCTTAATAATTGACCTGAAATGTGCCAGCGCATATCTCACATTCTTTTATATTAATTTTTATTTTCCGATCATCCCAAAAAATGTTTATTATTTCAAAAGTATTATGTATAATTAGTAATTTTTTTCTTTCCGTTGTGACAAGTTTTAAAACGAGATGAAAATTATCAAAATTTACAATATAGAAAATCTGCAAACTTTTTTCTCTATTTTTAACGAAAAAATTTGATTGTTTTTAAAAAATTTTGGTTGAGAATCCAAAATTATATATATTTTCTTTACTTATTATAAAATTTTTTTCAATTTTATTTTTATTTTACAGGATGTTAAATTGTATTCAGAAGAAGGTAAAAAAATTAGAAAATTTCTTTTCTTATTTTTTCAATCAGGACTTTCAGTAAAATTTTGATTTTTTGGAAATAAATAATATAAATTATTATAATTTTCATTTAATAATCATAATTTTTGTACTGCGTTCTGACATAAGTCTGATTTTATTTGTAAAAATTAGAAACACTAGGATAATAATTGTTTTGGTACAATTAACAATACTTTTTTTAATATAATAATAAAAATGAATGAGAATATAAATTGCGATTTTAATTAACTTAATTCGTTTCTAATTTTAATTCATCTCGTTCGTTTCTCAAAATCCGAACTGACCTAAAAATTTGTCCGATAGGTAAAATAGAAAATTATGAAAAAGAAAAAAAATTCAAGATACAAAAGCAAAATAATTTCCAATTTGCTACGGGAATGCCCATGGATTAATTAACGGATTTGCTTCAGGAATAATAGTTTAATAAACAATAAATTAAAAATTAATTCAAATAATTTATTCACCCTAGAAATGTAAAACAAGGAAGAAATTAATTTTCTCTCCATTTTCTGAATGTAGTGTAAATGTATTTATATTCGGAGAATTTCGCAGAAAATTGGAAGGGCAATCAGGAGTGACGACGACTACGACTACTTTGTGTCTTGCGAAAATTTTCCCAACTCCCACGTGACAACTCCCTTGACTAGCGCACAGTTGGCGCATTTTCACTATACATAAATTCTCTCTGTACATATTCGCTGCACCTCTACTGTAATAATAACGTCCGAGTCCCGCGCATGCAATTATTATAATAGAACCAAGAGGTGCGGACATTGAGCAGTGTTGGAGATAACTGGATTCGTCTCATTTTACCTCGTTTCTCTCCACTGATCCCCAGAGAACTCTCTCACTCTCTCTCAACTATATTATGGAAGGTCCTAATGTTCGGATCTGGTTCAACGTGATTGGACCTTACTCGGACAAACATTCTATTTAATTATATTCAAAGTCCCCACAGTTCCTTTATTACAGTCTCTGCGTCACTAGTCTCATTCTTATGCGTATCTGGACGAGACATTTGATTGCTTCTGAAGCATTTGCCATGTCCCAATTGTCACAAATACTGCTCCTTAACAACAATGACTATTTTTTTTTTGTTTTTTGAAAAATCATTTCTCATTGTTGCTTGTTATCTCTCTCTCTCTCCCTCTATTTCTCTCTATCTTTCCTTCTCTCTCTTTTTAATCCTTCTACCTCTCTCTCTCTCTCTCTCTCTTTTTGTCCTCTCTCTTTCACTCCTTCTCGCTTTCAATGCTTGAACGTCATAATTAAATTCCGTAACAGTTCATAAGGGAGAGAGAGAAGATTCTGAATTCCGGATATAATTCCTAACAACAGGGAAGAGAGATCTTTTTCAATGCTTTTTCATAAAGAGAAAATTTTTTTTTCAAAACTTCATAAGGTTATGAATTAAAAATTAATTCATAATTATGCGATACAGACGAAGAATTAGGGTTTATCGAGAATTTAGAATTTTTTTTTAGGAAATTAATTAACATTAATAAAATTAATTTAAGTAAATTAAAATCAATTAAAATTAATTTAAAAGTAATTGATAAATATGGGATACAGAAAAAATTTAGGAATTCATTTTAATAATACAAAAATATTGAAAAAATCAATAGTACAAGTCTGTTCAATGTCAGACAAAGTCATTTATTTTTATTAAATTGTCACTGTCAATATAAGTCATTTTAATTTGTTAATTAATTTTTTATAAATATTAACTATAATAATCGTCGTATTTATTTATTCATTCATTCAGTTCACATCTGAAGTTAGTCATGATTATTATTTTTTTTTTTTTTTGATGTTTTGATAGATAATATTATTTTACATCATTTTTTCACTCTTACTTTTTAAATTTAATAATAGGTATTTAAATTTTATTTACAAATTATTATTTTTATTTTTCAAATAATACAAAACTATTTTTTATTAATTTACAAAAATTATTAATGTCATATTTCAATATTTCTCTTCTTTCCAGAAAAATTAGTACTTTGTAACAAACATTTTAGGAATAGGTAAATAATCTTTTCATTTTTTCTAAAAAAAAATTTAAAAACAATTAGAAAATTAAAATTAGAAAATATTTTGCACATTTTCTGCTTCTCAATGCCAAATTATAAACAAAGTACAAGTTTTAAGTAGAAAAAAGTTATAAATCATATTTTGATTAAGAAATTTGATATTTATTTTGGAAAAATTATTTACAGAATTTGTTTGCTAAAAACCGTATTATCGAAATAATAATAAGAAATAAATAAATACAACAATTTTTATTTTATAAGACAATTTTTGGACACCCTAAATTTTTAATAATATTTTCAGTTATTTTCAAATAATTTAAATATATTACGATTATTCTTATTCTGACTTTTGGGCAGAAATATTTTTATCTTATTATTTGTTTTGCTTGAGAAATTTATTGAACACTTGATCAGGGTTGTTACGCATTTGTTTTTTTTAAAGTTCCTGATTTTTTTAGTTTATGAAATGGAAATTTTCCAGTTTTTTAAAATAATATTATTTTTTACCACATTAATAATACGAAACAATTGATCTCGTTTGATGACTTTTAATAACATTTTCAAGAAGGAAGAAATTTATAAAAAATTTGTAAATAATAGAATTCATACTCTGAAAAAAAAATTTATTTGATTCAAATAACCGATTATTTGTCTATAATCAAATAAATATTTATTTGAATCAAATAATTTTTATTTGAATCAATTAATTAGTATTTGCTTCAAATACTGAAATATTTGATTCAAATACAATTTATTTGATTCAAATACAATTTATTTGATTCGAATAAAAATTATTTGATTCAAGTAAATATTTATTTGATTATAGACAAATAATCGGTTATTTGAATCAAATAAATATTTTTTCAGTGTATAAAATTGAGAAAAATTTTTGAAAAGAATTGAATTTTTGGCAAAAATTTTATTTAAAACTTTTTTAAATAATTGAATGTTGCGAAAAATGTTGTTAACAATTTTTAAAATAATTGAAATTTCGACGAGAATATTAAAAAACTTTTAAACATAATTGAGTTTTTGCAATCATTTATAATTTTTCCAAAATTCAATTTTTTTAGTGTTTTAAGACAAAATTCATCTATAAATCAATTATTATTTTTAATAATGAATGAAATGTATATTAAATAATATAACAAATTTTATAAGAATTTGAATTATTAAAGTTTTTCACATTTTTATCTTTAAAATCTGTAAAGTTCAATTGTTGTTAAAAATAGAAAAAGTTTGAAATAAATAAAATCTTTTCAATAAGGAATGTAACATGCAGAATTTTCTTATGAATTTTCGAAATTGAATATTATTTCAGTATTTTTGACAAAATTTTCAGACTTTTTCCCACCTTTCCTGAATATATTTAGAAATATAGTGATTTTGAGTAGAATTCTTCTGAATAATTACTTTAAATAATTACTTTGTAAAATTACTTTATAAAATTACTTTATAAAACGTTAATTTATCCAAAATACTTCATTAGGACATTTTAGTATAATTTTTCAAAAAATATTATTCTATAACCAAATCGTAAGTATAAAAATGTTTTCAAAAATTAAAAAAATTATAATTCTTCCCAATTACTATAAAGCTGAAGTCAGTATTTTTTTTAATACCTTTGATTAAGATTTTTGACTTCGGAATAATACAATTTAAATTTACGAATTCCAAATTTTTAGATTTAAATATCTGAAAATCGTTAAGTCGTTAAAAATATTAAATAAATAAATGAAAGTAAATAAATTTAAGGAAATAAAATAAAAACTTTTAAAATCATATTTTTAAATATGTTAATAATCAAATTATTTTGCATTTGTTTGACGATTGATTCAAAAAAAAATCCAATGTAATGATTCAAAATATATTTAAAATGATATAATATTTAATTTTACGTTGTTTATGAATTAAAAATTATTATTTGACATTTTAATAAACAAATATTGAAAATTATTTTACGAAAGATAATAAAATTGAAAATGTATTAATTAATTAATTTGATTTACGATAAATATGTGTTTTACAAACATCAAGGCAATTAATTTTAATAAGTTGTTATATTATTATTATTGTGATTTATGATGATGGATTAATAATAGAACTGTTAAATTTTTAAAAATATTTATTATACAATTTGAATAATAAAAGTTAAAAAAAAAAATAAATTAAAGGAAAATTTATGATTATTAACACTTGACACAACATTGACATCAATGTAAAAAATTTTTATCAGCATTTTATTTATCATTATTATTAAAATTATTCGTTTTTATGTATTGATTATATTTAACCACATTTAAAAATCGAAACAATCGAATACGAATACAACTTCATGTAATTGGACTGTCATAACAAATTTGTCAGACTATTGGTTATAAAACAGTTTCGTTTATTTTAAAAAAATTCTCAAAATCAGTTGCTCCTAAATAAATTTATTACTGTAATTTTTATTTTTTTTCAATTTTTCAAAAAGAAAAAATTTTATGATTTTTACAAAAAAAAATTATCAATCACGTCAATTGAGTTTAGGTATTTCAAAAAATATCTATCAAATAAAACTCATAAACAGAAAAAATTAAAAGAGAAATAATGTAAAAATCCGCCTTTAAAATAAAAAAAAATAAAATAAAAAAATAAAAAAAAACAAAAAACAAATCCGAAAACATAATTCAAGAGGAAAATATACGATTTTTTTTTATTGGAAAAACTTTTTTACTCTTTACTACTTTTGAAAACGAATTGAGGAATATATTAAACGTCAGTAAAAAGCTATATAATAATTTGCCATGAAATTTTCTTCAGGGTAGACAGAAAACTTGCGCTTTTAGTTCTCCTTTTTCTCTCTCTTTCTCTCTCTTTCTCTCTTTTTCCCCCTTTTTTTTTATTCTGTAAAGTTTTCGTTATAAAAGTCGCCTTTTATGATACGGCAGACGATGGAAGCTTCCCGTCTACATTATTTTGTTTTTAGAGATTAAAACGATCGAAGGAATGTCGGAACAAGCTGACGCAAATATCCTTAAACGTGAAACTAAAGTTAAATTACCAACGAAAATTATTATTTTCAAAATTGATCTTTAAATTAGGAGATTTTCAACTAATGGCTAATACTGATGTGGCTTTTATAGTTATAATTGAAATAAATGGATATCCACCGATAAAATTTAATTCTCCCGGGAATAACTAATGTCCTAATTATTCTTTTTTTTCATTCGTTCGTTCATTCATTCATTCGGCTAATTTCTGTCGGGAAAAAGAAAGAAAAAATTACAAAGGAAAATTATTATGATTTCAAGAAAACAATGAAATTTATTTTGAAGTTAATATTGGTATTAATTGATAATTAAATTAATGTCAAATATCAAATATCATATTAAGAAGTCAAATATGAAATATGAAATATGAAATATAAAATATTAAATATTAAATATTAAATATTAAATATTAAATATTACATATTAAATATTAAATATTAAATATGAAATATGAAATATGAAATATAAAATATAAAATATTAAATATTACATATTAAATATTAAATATTAAATATTAAATATTAAATATTAAATATTAAATATTAAATACCGATATTCGTTTATTAATAATTTAATTACTAATGGCAATCAAAGTTTAATAAAATCGAGTTCTGTTTCGATTAAAATTTCCGTTCCAATATTTATTAATATTTTTCCAAAATGAAAAACTTGGCGACAATGAATAATTGCTAGAAACTTTTAAACGATTTTTCTATTTTAATTGACATATCAATATATCCATGGGAAAAGAATGACTAAAATTTCTTCTGACGATTATTTATAACATTTCTTTTGACAGTTGAACTAATTCAAACTGTGGACTTGTCGTCTTAAAATGAGTTTTAACCCTCCAGGAGAATAGACAATGAGAACTTTCGTAATTTATCGTTATTACGAGGAGTAAAACTCCGCACAGTTTCATTCTGACAGTCATATTACGCACGTGAGGCTGTGAGAAAAGGAGTATACCTTCAACGTGTCGTCTCTTCAACATTTACATTTTGTGCCAGATTTTTTAAATTCACCGACTAAAAAAAAAAAAAGTTCGACTTTAAAAGAAAGAACGAAAAAAAATCAGTGTATATAGAAAAAAAAGAAGAGCAAAAAAGGGGTGAGAAAAATGAGACGAATATGTCCAAAATGAAAGTATTATTTAAAGCTTTCTCACGCGTAGGAAACTTTTTGTTATATGTATTTTTAATGAATTCCAACTTTTTTTTCTTCTCACTCTCATTTTCCTGTCGGGAAAAAAAAATCGCTAGAAAGAAAGTTTGTTAGTAAGAAAAAATTTCCCTTCGTTTCCCCTTGAGGATTTATTTGTATGACCTTAGTTGTAAATTTAAAATAATGGCTGGTTTAACACTTTTTTTTTGAGGGAGAAAAAAGGAAATTTGTCACTGTGAAAAAATAGGAAATGTTTTCAAACATGAAGATTATTTTACCCACGAGTAAAATTCACTATAATTACTATATCGAAAAATATTATTACATACATTACATAATTACACCATTAAAGGAGTAAAAATAAAAAAAGTAGTAAAGAAGTAAAAATTTACATCTTGTCTCGTTTTCATAAAATTATCGAAAAAACGGAAATTTATTTTAGACGCGAATTTAACCCCGATTTTAGTATTTTTTATTGTTGCGATTTAACTTCTCATTGTCAACTAATAAGAATTTAACATTAATTCTGCGGAAAATTGTATTTTCAAAAATTATTCAGACCTAATTTTTTCAAAAGTTTCAAATAAATCGTTACTTGTATTAAAAATCATTTATTAGAGTAAATTAATTATTTCATTGGCTCAATTAAGATTTACTTGATTCAAATAAATGTTACTCGAATAATTCAAGTTATTAAAATCAAATAAATATTTATTAGATCTAAACACAAATTATTTGAATCAAATAAATATTTTTCAAATAATTTGAATTAATTCAATCAAATTATTTTTTTAGTGCACGAAAAAAATTCTTCATCTGGAACAACTCCAAATTTTACTATATTAGCGAAATTTTTAGTCATTGCAGCGAATAATTTCGCTATTTAAGCGAGAGTTATCGCTGTTCCAGTTAAAGGTTTTTTTCATGTGTAATTCTAAAAAAAAATTGTATTTTAAAAAACCACTACTGATTGAAATAATGAGAAGAAATTACTGAATCAATTTCTTAAAATCAATAACGTTCTATTTAAAAAAGAAAAGAATTTTTTTTAATAAGATTCAAGAAATTACTTACTTTTTTATTAAATGTTAAATTAAAAAATATTGAATATTTTCCGTAAATTAAAATCATCGAAGAAAAAAAATAGCCTGAAGCCAACATTTTATAAAAATTTACAAAATACAATTATATTTAGTTATATTTTTTAAAATTACACAATTTCTTTCAAGTTTCTCAAATAATTCAAGTTTTTCTAAAATAATATAATTTATTCAAGGAATTTCATTAAAATACAGAAAATAATTAAAATACTTCTATTCTGATGAAAAATTTCTTCAATTTATTGAATATAATCGATTTTATTACAATAATTACCAAAAATAATTTTCCTATTAAACTTTTATTAAAATTATTGATTGAAAATTAAATTTCTTTAAATAATTTTATTATAGACTTTTCGTAAATAATTTGTTTCAAAGAATTTCTTTAAGTTCCTTAAAAAATGTAACTTTTGAAACTACATAATTTTAGACGAAAAGATTTTTAAAGAATTTAAATAAACAACAAATTTTTTCAATTTTTTAAAATTATCGTGTCTGCTAATAATTGTAATTAAATATTTGACTATTCACAAGTATATTAAAACTGTATTGAAAATAATTGAATTCTTGAGAATAATTTTATTATTTATAAAAATAATTTAAGTTTGTTTATTAATTTTACTATAACATTTAAAAATAATTGAATTGTTTCGAAGGACTTATTTAAATTTTAGAAAATAAATTGGATTCTATCGAAAATTTTTACTAATAATTGAATAAAAATTAAATTTTTTCTTTTGAACGTCCAAAAAAACGAAATTTATTTTCACCTTAAGTGTTTTTGAAAATTATTATCAAACAAAGTATAATAATTGAAATAAAACAATATTTAGTTTAGAATTAATTTGTTTTAATCTAAAAAATATTTTTTTTTGTAAATAAAATACAAATTAGAATTTAAAAAAATATTGTCGGTAATTTAAACGTTTGAAACTTGAGGAACATTTCTATCGTCAAATTTTATTAAAATTTTATTGAAAGATATAACGATTTTTTGCAAAAAAATTTTATTATTTATAAAAATAATTGGACTCTTTCGAATTTTATTTATGACAATAATTAATTTTTACTATTTAAAAATATAATTTAATTGTTTAGAAGAATTTATTAAAATTTTAGCAAGTAACTGAATTTTTCGAAAAATATTATTAAATTTTTTTTTAAATTAAATTCTTTTATAGAATTTTAGAAAATAATGAACTTTTGAAATATTTTATAACAAATTAAGAAAAAACATTGAATTCTTTCGTGGAAATTTTTTTATTGAAAATAATTTAATTTTTGCAAAGATTTTTGTATTTCAAAAATACCTGAAATTCTGCGATGAGTTTTATTATTTATGAAATTAATAAGGAAATCCTTACAAAGAATGTTATTATTTCTGAAAAAAATTGAATTCTCGTGCGAAGAATTTTTTTAAAAATTTTCAAATTAATAAACAAGAATAATTAATAATGGAATTTTTTGAATTTCATTAAAAGATAGAAAATTATTAAAGTACTTGGATTCTGGCAAAAAATTTCTTCAATTTATTAAATATAATCGATTTTATTACAATAATTACCAAAAATAATTTTACTATTAAACTTTTAATAAAATTATTGCTTGAAAATTAAATTCTTTTACACAATTTTATTAGAATTTTTGTAAATAATTTAATTGTTATGAAAAATTTCTTTAAGTTGTTTAAAAAAGTAATGTAATTTTTTTAAATACCTCCTTTAAACTAAAAGATTTTAGAAATAATTGAATTAAACAAAAACTTTTTGTCACCATTTTAAAATCATCGTGTCTAGTAATAATTTTAATTAAATATTTCATTAATCACACGTTTATTAAGACTGTATTAAGAATACATACAAAATAATTGAATTCTTGAGAATAATTTTATTATTTATAAAAATAATTTAATTTTGTCTATTAATTTTACTATAACATCTCAGAATAATTGAATTGTTTCGAAGGATTTATTGAAATTTTAGTAAATATTTGGATTTCATCGAAAATTTGTATTAAAAATTGTATAAAAATTCCATTTTTATACAATTTTTTTTTCTTTCGTCAAATTTCATTAAAATTTTATTGAAAGGTATTACGTTTTTTTTCGCAAAAAAATGTATTATTTATAAAAATAATTGGATTCTTTCAAACAATATTTCATTTATAAAAATAATTAAATTTCGAAATATTTTATAGCGAAGTAAGAAATAACATTGAATTTTTTTTTGGAGTTTTTGTTATTGAAAATAATTGAATGTTTGCAAAGATTTTTTAGTATTTAAAAAATACCTGAAATTCTGCGATGAATTTTATTATTTATCAAAGTAATAACCGAATTCATACAAAGAATGTTATTATTAAATAATTATAATTAAATATTTGATTATTCACACGTATATTAAATCTGTATTGAAAATAATTAAATTCTAGCGAATAATTTTATTATTTACAAAAATAATTTATTTTTGTCTATTAACTTTACTATAACATCTAAAAATAATTGAATTCTTCCACTTTTCTTAATCAAATAAAAGTAAAAAAAAATTACTCCGACTGGAAAAAAAATTAGATCTCAATATAATTAAAGAATAATTTGACGAAGATTTTCCAAATTTCCTTGTTCTTTTACCATATAAATATAAATCCATGAAAATATACATGAAAATTTTAATGTCATTATAAAAGAGAAATTGACAGCAGTGAAAATTTTCCATGGAAATGAAATGGAAAATATGGAGATGAAGGAAAATTTATTCTCAGTTTGACATTATGTTTTAGAGCCTTTGTGATTTTACACGAACAAGAGATTGGGCAATATCTAAACAGGCAATATACACACGAGATGAGAGTAAGAGAGAATGAGTGAGAGAGTGAGAGAGTAACGGCTCTACCATTGCATTGTCGCAAACTGCATCCGTAATGTGGTTAACGCGAACAAGGATACAAGGGGGACGACGCTTGCATCTCATGAGCTTGAAGCGCGGAAGTGCGAGAGCTCGCTTGAAATGTCCTTGCACGTTGCAAACTCAGAGTATGTGCGAGAAACATGCTATCATGCACTGAGGTCGCCAATTGCAGAATGAGAGTGGGAGCGCGCGCGTACAATATTCCACGTTCCGGCCTAATGCAAAGTGCCAAGAGTGCAAAATCTGTCAGACATTATCATTCACTCATTCTCCCACTGTAGGAAAAAAGCATAATTACTCATATTTTTTATAACAAAAATTCCTCTTTTTTCACAATTTTTCTACACCCAGAGAAAATTATTACTTAAACCAAATATATTCTATTTGACTTAAATAAACGTATATTTGTCTCAGAACCAACTAGACTTTTTATTTGTTTTAAATAAAATTTTTATTCGACATAAATAAAAAATATATTTAAGTTAAATAAAGTTTTATTAAAACCAAATAAAATTTATTTGAAACAAATAAAAAGTCTAGTTGGTTCTGAGACAAATATACAATTTCTCTGGGTGTAGTTTAAAATAAACACTGGATAAATTCATTGCACCCAGAGAAAATTATTATTTAAAACAAATATATTTTATTTGACTTAAATAAACGTATATTTGTCTCAGAACCAACTAGACTTTTTATTTGTTTTAAATAAAATTTTTATTCGACATAAATAAAAAATATATTTGAGTTAAATAAAATTGTATTTAAACTAAATAAAATTTATTTGAAACAAATAAAAAGTCTAGTTGGTTCTGAGACAAATATACCATTTCTCTGGGTGTGTTACTACACCCAGAGAAAAAAGTTATTTATTTTAACTAAAAGTGTATATTTAAAAAAAAATTATTATTATTATTATTTGTTACAAATAAATATTTTATTCAAAATAAATAAACTAATATTTATTTCAATTAAGTGCACTTAGTAATCTAAAATAAAGAAATATATTTGCTATTTAGGAAATAGTATATTTGTAGCAAAAAATATATTTGATTCAAATAAATGTTTGTTTGACTTATAAGTAGTCTGCGCATGTTGCATTATTGAAAACAATAAGATGTTTTGCTTTTAACAGTTTAACGCGTATAAGTATAAGAGATTCATTCATTATGAATAGTTAACAAATTTCATTATTTTAAGTAGAGGATTTTTCTTTTTGAGTGAAAATTTAAATAAGTACAAAGTAACAGATTTGTATGTGATTTCATTTACATTTTAGTGTCTTATTTGAAATTTTGTGAGAAAAATGTGACAGTGGACTTTTACATATGAAGTCGAAAAGTAAAGTAAAATGACTGAGAAGATCTGAGTTTATTTAACAAATATTTTTAAAAAATAAACATTTATTTTAATGAATATTAAGAGTTTCATTAGTGATTGTGATTGTTAAATTTATTTGAAGGTTATAAGTGAATTTTAATATTTCAGAATTCATACAGGATATATTAAAATGAAAAATATTTTTTATTTGCTCTAAATATAAAATATATTTAAAGAAAATATAAAATATTTTTCATTCAAATAAAAATGGATGTTTAAACGAAATATATTAATTGAAATAAAAAGTATTATTTTAGCTCAATAAAAGTTTAGTTGACTCTGTGACAAATATTCGTTTTTATTTGTTTCAAATAAATTTTAAATAATTCAAATAAATCATTTCTCTAGGTGTGCGAAATAATAAATTTAAAATTCCACACTTTTTCCAAAATTTTCCGACTATATATTTAAGAAATTCCTGTTAACAAATTTAAAAAGAAATTCTCTCCTAATAACATACTTTTAGCTCTAAATGTTTTTTTAATTTCCAAATACCAAATAAAAATGAAGTACGAAAAATTTGTCCCTCCTTAGGAAGAGATAAAATTTTTTTTTAATTTTAGAAGACCAATTGATTAAAGAAAAAATATTAAATATCAAACTTAAAAATATCAAATATTTTAAGAAATATAACAAAAAAATAGTTTTTTCAAAAAAAGTGATAATTTCACTGAATAAACTTTTATTCTTTAAAACATAAGTTTAAGTATTTAGTTTTTAAAAACAAAATGGAAATAAATTAAACATTCATCTACACAACTGGCGTGGTATTTTAGTTTAGTTTTCTACCCAAATATTTGAAATTTAAAGTAAAAAAAAGTTTGTTATGTGGGGCAAAGGCAATATTAAAAATTACTTGATGAAAAATAATCCAATATTTGAATTTTCTATTTATTAATTCAATGTCAATTAAATTATTTAAAATCTTTTGGTAAATTGAGTTTAAATTATACATATGAATATTAAAAAATCCATTTGAAACCAGAATTATTAAATTTATATATCAAGTCGAAAATATGTTGAAAATGATTAAATTTAATAAAATAGCAAATTTATAAAAATTAATTAATTTTACAAATAAGGATACAATCACTAAAAGTTTTTATTTAATTAGTGTAAATCTTTTAATGACACAGATACACAAAAAAAATTTTAGCCGAGTTACTGCAATAGTATATTGCCAAGTATTTTTGCCCACTGAATCCGAATTCGAAGTCAGAATTGTCAAATTGGTTCTTTTTTTGTGTTATACTCAAAAAACGACTAAAAAACCAAATTAAAATAAAAAAAATAAAAAATTCTTTTTATAACACTGCAGTAGTATATTACCTTGCATTTTTTCACGCTGAATCCGAATTCGAAGTCAGAATTAACATATTTACTCAAAATTTTGAGATAATCTCAAAAAACGATTCAAAAAAGCGAATGAAAATAAAAAAAAATAAAAAAATTTTGTTATAACACTATAGTAGTATACTTCTATGTATTTTTCCCCGCTGAAACCGAATTTGAAGTCAATATTGAAAAAATTGCTCAAAGTTTTGAGATAAACTCTAAAAACGACTTAAAAAAACCAAATTAAAATAAAAAAAATAATTTATAACACCACGATAGTATATTTCTATATATTCTTTGCCGCTGAAAATGAATTTGAAATCACAATTTCTTTAATTTATTTTTCTTAGCAGGTTTTCTTGAATATCTCAAAATTTTGGGCCATTTTGAAAATTTTTATTTTGAATTCGGAATCAGTGGGAAAAAATACATAGAAATATACCAGTTATGTTACAGAAATTAATTTTTCAATTTTTTTTTAATTCGGTTTTTTGAGTCGTTTCTTCAATTTATCTAAAAGTTTTGAGCAATTCTGTCAATTCTGATTTTAAATTCGGATTCAGCGGCAAAAAATACGTAGAAATATACTATCGTGGTGTTATACATTATTTTTTTTATTTTAATTTAGTTTTTTAGTATTCTTTCAATACAGACTTCAAATTCGGATTCAGTGGGAAAAACTATATAGAAATATACTACTGTAGTGTTATAAAATTTTTTTTTAATTTAGTTTTTGAGTATAACTGAAAAAAAAGAATCAATTTGAAAATTCGGACTTCGGATTCGGATTCTCAATATTTTGAGCAATTCTTTTAATACTGACTTCAAATTCGGATTGAGCGGGAAAAATAAATAGAAATATCAAAGTGACCGCAAGTCAGGGAAAAGTCAGGGGATTTTTAAAAATTATTTAAAAGTCAGGGAATTTTGTTCGAAAGAACTAAAAAATTATTATTACAAAAATCTTATTGTTTTGAAAAGAAACAATTTTGAATTATCTTATTTTCTTTCCTTTATAAATAAAATTCTAACTTAAAAAGCATTATAAACATTTAATAAACAATGTAGAATATTAAATAATTCAAAAATTTGTTAGTCAGGGATTTATAAAAATCAAATTTTGCGGCCACTCTGAATATAATACTGTAGTGTTATAAAAATGATAAAAAAAAATTTTTCAATTTTTTAAATATTTTAATTTTGTTTTTTGAGTCGTTTTTGAGTTTATCTTTCAAATTTCGATCAAATCTGTTAATTCTAACTTCTAATTCGGATTCGACTTGAAAAACTGCATGGAAATGATACTTTTATGATAAAAACACAACTTTACAATTCTTTTCGTTTTTTAATGTAAACAAATTCATACTTTTTTTTCTGTATTTGTACTTCCAAGTTGTCATTATAATAAAATCTATTGTATAGATTGAAAGATTAAAATCACTAAAAGTTTTTTAACAATATGTTGATAACCTTATGTTTCGTAAATATTCCACTAATAAATATTACTATTTGCTAGAACAAATTTCAATTAATTTCTAGGACATGAAAAATTAATTTAATTCACAATTAATAAAAATTCCATATTGACTTTGACATTCCCTTAAGCAGAATAAAAAAAAATTAATTCACACTTTTCATATTTACCACTTCATCGAATATTCTTAAATTGTTTGACACAGTTCGATACATATTTCAATCTGTTCGAAACAATTCTAAACTTGTTTAAAAGAGCAAACTCCTTTAAACTAGTTATATTTCTTTCAAACAGTCTATAGATTTCTAAAAATCGTTTCAAACCATTCTAAACTTGTTCGAAACAGTTCAATACCTGTTTTAAATAGTTTTTTTATAAAGAATTTACAACAGTTTTAAAACAACTTTGAACTTGTTTAAAACAGTTTCATTTATTAATTTAGTTAATTTATTTATTGTAATTTATTTAATTCATTGAGTTGATACAATTTTTTTGTATTCATACAATTTTTTTGTGTTCATACAATTTTTTTGTATTCATACAATTTTTTTGTATTCATACAATTTAAATGCTTGAAACAAATTTGAAAAATTATAAATACATATTTCAACAGTTTCTTAACAGTTTAAACTTTAAAATAATTCTGAACATTTTTAAAATAATTTAAAACTAATTTAAAACAGTCTGAAAATTATTTTTAAAATTTTTATACGCATATGTAAATCTGATTTAAGGTAATGGTAAATTTGTTTAAAATTTCTATATTTAGTTAGATGTAATAATAGTGTAATGCATCATTTAAAATTTCTAAAAATTTCAAAAACCATTTGCAACAATTTTTCACTAACTTAAATAATTTGAAACATATTTTAAATCAGTTTTGTACATTTTAGAATAAGTATGAATATTTCACATATTTCATATTTCAGACGTTTCAACTTCTTTAAATTATTTTAACGTATTTAAAACTTGTGCTTTCACGATATTTAAACAAATTTTAAAGTGTTTTAATCAAGTCAGTCAAAGGTGAGACTATCAGAATTTTTGATTTTTTTAGTAGTAAGTTAAAGGTCAGACAAATTCTTTTATTTTCTATTAGGAGTGTCAGTAGTGTAGGTCAGTTTAAGGTCAGACAATTTCTTTTACTTTTTCGTATCTCTAGTGCCAGTAATACAAGTCAGTCAAAGGTCAGACAAATGCTGTTTGGTATTTTTAGTTCAAGTAGTTCAAGTCAACCTTTGTCCAGTCAAACTCTATTATAGAGAATTATAAGTGTTTACAGTACAAGTTAGTTAGAGGTTAAAAATTATTTTATTTAGTAAATTTTCAATTAGCAATTTAAAAAATAGCAAAATGTCAACATTTTTAATACAAATTTTTTTTTATAAAAATAAAATGTAAATTGAAAAATGCATTTTTAATACCTATTACTATAATTATAATAATAATCTGACATAGGTAATTTAGGGGAAAATCTGTAATTTTTATTAAAAGGACAAGAAAAAATTAAATTAAAAAAACGTCAAATAATTAAATTTTTAAAATTCATAAGAAAATTCTAAATATTTGTTTCTTTTTTTTAACTCATAAACTATATTGTATTATAAAACTTGCATCAATATAATTAATCTTTATGTTATTTTAAATAAATAAAATTTTGATAAATCAGAACTAACCCATAAATTTAAAAAAAATTAATGTAATACTTAATTGACTAATAATAAAATTAAAAAAAATAAAAATTTAAATCTGTTATTTTTGCTAATAATTTATTAATATAATCAATCACTAAATTAATTTTTTTAGCATAAATTTATTTATTCGTAAATTTCTGGTAATTTCACTTTTATAAATCTACAAAACTATTAAATCTATTTCAAAAATTTTCATTAAAACGGTTATCAATGAAATAATAATTGATCAATTAATCATAAATAAATTTACAAACAAATAAATTTTTACTAAACACAAAATTTATTTTTTGTAACACAGAAAAAAATTGGAATCATTTTTGTTGCAACTCATAATGAGTCTATGTTAAATGACATAGAACGTGGCGCCATCCACGAGGTTCATTTTTGTTGCAGATCATAATGAGTCACTTTTCTTACTCATTTTGAGTTCAGTTTTTTTCTGTAAAGTAAATAAAAATACTTTTAAGAAAAGGTTAAAAATAATATTTCTTTGTAATATTTAAACTAAAAATGGTTATAATCAATAATAAGCTAATGCTAAATAAATGCATAATGATAGAACGTCCAAGCGCCCGTCCTGCCGGAAGGATGTTCCGAAAATAAGGCTTTTAAAAAAAGAGAATTCAATTTTTCTTTTTCGGAACTTCTTGGGATTAAAGTAGACGAAAAGTAAAAAAAATCCATGTACTTGACTTTTTAAAATAATAATATTAAACCATTTTTCAAAGCCCTCAAACTTGCTGTTTCTGAAAAGTAAAAAAAAAAACATTTTTTCGTTAATTTAATGTAAAATCCACAAAAATCAATATATTTTGGCCGGTTTAGTCTCTTTTTCTTCAGAAACGTTTAAAGAATGAAACCTATTTGTTTAATTTTAAAAAATTTCATTTTTAATGTTAATCAGCAAAATTGCGGCCAATTGAATAAAAACTCTCTTCAAATTTTCTTTATAAAATGAATATGGAAGCAGATAAAAACAAAAACAAATATATCGTTGGAAAGGTAATGAAACAAGCTTTCCAATGATGTAAATATCAAATTTCTAAATTTATATGCCTAGGCTTGGTAGCCTTTTAAACAAAGCGAAAAGCATCCTGCCGGCAGGACCGGGTTTCATCATTTTGTGGCTAAAAATTATATGAATTTTTGGAAAATTCAACTTCTTTAAGCTACCCTGCTCTTCGGTTTGAACTTACGAGTTCGACATTTACATGCGCTGAAAGCTTGTTTCATCACCTTTCCAACCATATATATTACTTTTTGTTTATGTCAATCCATGTTAGTTTTATTTAGCGATTTCGGACGGACTCACCTGAGTCTTTTTGGTCCTGCCGGAAGGACGTTGGACGTTCTATCAATAATGCTATAATTGTTTTTAGATTTATAAAAATTAAAGTATCGGAAATTTACAAACCTGGAAAATTAAAATAGCAGCACATGTAAAAAAGTTCGATTCGATTTTGGATTATAAAATGTATAATCTGTTGTGAATACCAGAAATAATTCTAAAACATTCAATGGTTGTAAATAGATTATAAAGGCTAATAATCAGATTATATTCAGTATGATCTTATTTTCTATATTTCTAATTGTACAATCCATTTTTCTCCGTGCAGGTTAAAAAAAATTCCAACATACTTGCACATGTTTCAAACTTATTAGAACAGGTTTGAAACATATTCAAATACATATATTTCGGTCGTTTTTACCTATTTCAAAGTTCAAACATATTTTCCACATTTCTGCAAATTTAAAAACAATACATGTACACTCGAGAGTGAATAAAGAACGAGGGAATCAATTTGCAGTATACAAAGGGGAAAATTTGTCGAAAACACGTGAGAACAAGTTTGAAAATATATTATTTTGAACCTGGTTTCGAACATTTTCTGCGTATATTTAAGCAGATAATGGATATGAGGCGCTAGTGAGAGAAGAACGTCTGCATTGTCGCAAACTGCATCCGTAATGTGGTTAACGCGAGTGAGAGGATACGTGAAGGAGACTTGCATCTCATGAACTTGAATGCGCAAAGTGCAAGAGAGAGAGAGAGAGAGAGAGCAGGTTGAAATGCACTTTCATGTTGCAAGATTCGAGTATGTGCAAGAACATACTATCCTGTAAGGGGTCGCAAATCGCAAAAGGGTGGTGGCGCGCGTGCAATATTCCGCGTTCCGGGCTAATGCAAAGTGCCAGCGTGCAGGATCTTCAGGACACCCTCGTCTTCTCTCTCTCTCTCACTCTCTCCCTCTCGATTCTCTGGTTTCGCTCCACTTCGACGCGTGCTTACCAAGGCATTGGCTGCGCATGCAAATATTTCCTATTTCTTCACCTACTTTTCACGACGAGAAAAGAGAACTTTGAAAAATATCTTGAAAAGTCCCAGAAAGCCACGACAAATTCCGACTTATTTAAAATTTATGACTCGCGTACAATTTCCAGAGGAAGTACACCAAACTCGCACACCTCAAAATTTAATAAAATTTTATTGCGCCAGTTTTTGTCAAACCAGAAGAAACGAAATGGAAAGAGAAAGATAGAGAGAGAAAGAGAAGGAAAATTAATATAATTACGCTCTTATATGAGTGATTCTTCTGAAAGTATTTTAAACATCAGTTTTTCAATTTATTTTATTTTATTTTAATTTATTTTATCTTAATTTATTTTAAATTAATGTTTTTATTTATTTATTTATTTTTAATTATGTGGTTTTTTCTATTAACACTACTTTTCAAACTCAAGAGTAAGATTTTCAGGTTGCACAAAATTAATTTTTGATAATATTAAAGTTTTTCTCCTATGAAGAAGATTATTGTTGCTCCATTAGATGAATTTTATTCAATTCGCGAGTTTTTCTATTAAAAATCCACACTAATATCGTTCAGGAAATCGAAAATAAAATTACACTGCTTCAAAATTAATATTTTGCATATTTTAATACCGAATATAAAATATAAAAAAAATTAAAATAAAAAAATATATAAAATTTTCGATTAAAATATAAATTTATTTAAAGTATTCGATTTAATGGTAATTTGGGTTAATTTCTCCAAAGCAATGCTAAATACTAAAAACAAAAGAAAAACTCCCGTATTTCAAGGAAAAGGCTTCGGAGACAAAAAAATTTTTTTCACATTTATTTACATTAGGGCACAATTAAAATAGTTTTTTTTGGTAAAATATAAAAATCTCACATCCTCATTTTATATTACCATCGAAATATTCCGTTAAACTTACTTCTACGTTCGGTTATTTATTAAAAAAGAAGGCTTCGAAGATGAAATTAATTTTTTACTCGTAGCAAAATGTAAATTTCGATTATTTATAACAGCAATAATTTCTCTCCTTTTTATAGATAAAATAATGAAAAAATAAAAGTCAGATTCTCAGCTTTATTTCAATGTGCATTAAAATTTTGATCAAGATATTTTTAATGTATAAAATATCAGTAATCATTGTAAAGTAATTTTAACCTAAAACTGAAGACAATGTTTAAACATTTTGATTAAAAATAAAAGTGTGATCTAAAAATTTTTAAAATGCACATAATGATACAAAAAACATTGTACTTTTCGACACTATTTTTAAAAAATTTCTCAGAGTTTGAAAAAAACCATTAAATTCAAATCAAATAAATATTTATCAGATCTGAATAAAAATTATTTGAATCAAATAAATAATTTGAATTAATTGAATCAAATAATAGATTTTATAGAGTAATTTGTAATTGTGCAATTTGTAATTTGTAATTATTTTAATCAAATAAATATTTTTTAAATAATTTGAATTAATTGAATCAAATAATAGTTTTTTTTGGGTAATTTGTAATTTTGTAATTTGTAATTTTGTAATTTGTAATTTTTAATTTGTATTTTGAAAAATCACTACTAATTGAAGTAATGAGAAGAAATTACTGAATCAATAAGTTAAAATCAATAACGTTCTATTTAAAAAAGTAAAGTATTTTTTTAATAAGATTCAACAAATTATTAACTTTTTTATTAAATGTTAAATTAAAAAATATTGAATATTTTCCGTAAATTAAAATCATTGAAGAAAAAAAATAGCCTGAAGCTAAAATTTTATAAAAATTTACAAAATACAATTATATTTAGTTATATTTTTTAAAATTACACAATTTCTTTCAAGTTTCTTAAATAATTCAAGTTTTTCTAAAATAATATAATTTATTCAAGGAATTTCATTAAAATACAGAAAATAATTAAAATACTTGGATTCTGACAAAAAATTTCTTCAATTTATTGAAAATAATCGATTTCATTACAATAATTACCAAAAATAATTTTCCTATTAAACTTTTATTAAAATTATTGATTGAAATTTAAATTCTTTTAAATAATTTTATTATAGACTTTTCGTAAATAATTTAATTGTTTTGAAGAATTTCTTTAAGTTCCTTAAAAAAATGTAACTTTTGAAAATAAATAATTTTAGACGAAAAGATTTTAAAAATAATTGAATTAAACAACATTTTTTTCCAATTTTTCAAAATTATCATGTCTGGTAATAATTGTAGTTAAATATTTGATTATTCACACGTATATTAAAACTGTATTGCAAATAATTGAATTCCTCAGAATAATTTTATTATTTATAAAAATAATTTAATTTTGTCTATTAATTTTACTATAACATCTAAAAAAAATGAATTGTTTCAAAGGATTTATTAAAATTTTAGAAAACAATTGGATTCTATCGAAAAATTTTATTAACAATTGAATAAAAATTGAATTCTTTCGATGGGGCTCAAGTTTTGAACGTTCAAATGAACGAAATTTATTTTCATCTTAAGTGTTTTTGAAAATTATTATCAATCAAAGAAAAATAATTGAAATAAAACATTATTTAGTTTAGAATTAATTGGTTTTAATCTAACAAATATTTTTTTTTTGTAAATAAAATAAAAATTATAATTAAAAAAATATTGTCGTTCATTTTAACGTTCGAAACTTTAGGAATATTTCTTTCGTCAAATTTTATTAAAATTTTTTTGAAAGGTATTACGATTATTTGCAAAAAATTTTATTATTTATAAAAATAATTGGATTTTTTCGAACAATATTCTATTTAATAGAATTATTAAATTTTACCATTTAAAAATGTAATTTAATTGTTTCGAAGGATTTATTAAAATTTTAGCAAGTAATTGAATTTTTTCGAAAAATATTAGTAAAAAATTTTTTAAAATTGAATTCATTCATAGATTTTTTAGAAAATAATTAATTTTCCAAATATTTTATAATCAAGTAAAGAATAGATTTTCTAAAATTAATCGAGACAGAAAAAATTTGACTTTCAGAAGAATCACGCATATAGTGCACTTGTAATATTTCCTTTAAATCAAAATTAAAAATCTGCAAAATTTTATAAAAAAAGTTTAATAAACATAACTTATCGAAAGCATAGTAATATCAATTAAATTTTAAACATCAGTAAAATTTCAATTTGAAAATGTTTAAAGGCTTCAATTTCGCCATACTTTAATTAATTCAACTGTTTTAATTATATTTTGAATTTCGAACATTGTTTACAGGTTTCAAAACAACGATATGAAAAATTATTTTCTCATTCTATTCAGTACACGCTTTGTTTGATATTTAATATATAAGGCATTCCACACAAAATTGGAAATTATTTTGCTTTTGCATCTCAAATTTTTTTTGAAATATTTTTTTCTTTTAGTGCTCGTTGAAATGAGCAACTGTGATATTTTTTCAAATTTTTTCATAAAGCGACTTAAGAGACGGATTTTTAAAATAACACGTTACTTACGTAAATTTTATTTTAAATGCTTAAAATTCAGCTAAATTTGATCAAATTTATCAAATAACCGATTATTTAACTATAATCAAATAAATATTTACTTAAATCAAATAATTTTTATTTGAATAAATTAAATTATATTTGCTTCAAATACTGAAATATTTGATTCAAATACAATTTATTTGTTTTTTCAAAGTAAGAAAAAAATGCTTCAAATGCTTAAAAATAAACAAATTTTTCTGATCATAGAAGAAATTTCCAAAACATTTTTTAATTTACTATAACGTATTTTTTACAAAAAAAAAAATTTGCAGGAAAAAAATTTCTTTTAATAATTTTGTATTTTTTATTTGAAAAAAACAAGTATTTTAAAATATTTTCTTCTTTAAATAAATAACACTTTTAAAAATATTAAAAAAATTTAACAATAGTGAAAAGTATAAAAGGAAATATTTACAGTATTAAGAAACTTTTCTCTAATTAATGTATGAAAATGCTTAAAATTGCAAGTAGAGAAATTCAGTGTTTTAATTAAATCTTTCATTTACTACTTGGAAAGTTTTTAAAGTTTTTCTTTGTATTCTTAATTAGCCCTTTATTGTCAAATGAGTTTTTCGCTATGTACGAAAAGGTGTATTTTTGATTATTTTT
This sequence comes from Leptopilina drosophilae, assembly GCA_032873175.1. NCBI lineage: Eukaryota > Metazoa > Arthropoda > Insecta > Hymenoptera > Figitidae > Leptopilina > Leptopilina drosophilae. Next base: position 55,579,408 of record CM065479.1, read on the forward strand.
TCCTCTTCTTCATTTTACATTTCAACATGATGAATATGAATAAAATTTCTCGTAATAATTAAAATATCATGTGTCAATGTAATAAAAAATCGAATATCGAATATCGACAATTTATTTTTCGTTAAAAAAATTAATTCTAACAAAAAAAAAATTGCAAAATTTTACAAAATTAAAAACTAAATTAACAATTAATTATTATTAACAAAGTTAATATTAACAAAAAAATACTAAAAAAAATGTCAAAAAATTTACCAACTATGCAAAAAACAAACAAAATAAACACCAGCATAAAAAACTGACAAGAAAAGTGTCATTCAGGAAAAATATGCTATAATTAAAATAACAGTTTCCTCTGTAAAAAATAATATTGGTTTGTTAAATATTAATTTATGGCGAGGAAAGAATGACAAAAAAAGTCCACGCGTACACGAAACGAATGAAAATACCATACAATCACTAAAGCTTTACTGAATTTTCAATCAAGAAGAATTAAATTACCACAAAAAACAAGGAAAAAATTTAATATACAAACCATATGTAAATGAATTTTCCATCATCGCGAATAAACAATTTTTCAAATATAACAATTTTGTCAAAATATAATCACTTTTTTTGTCACTTCCAATTTTCATTTTCAGTTAAACAAAAAAAAAAAAAAAAAGAACAAAAAAACAAAAAAAAAAACAAAAAGAAAAAACAAAAAGAAAAATAAAAAAAAAACAAAAAAAAAGAAACAAAAGATACAAATAAATTCTACAAAATCAAAAGAATTTTTTCGAAAAAAATATTTCATCTATGGCTTCTAAAATTTTTTATGCAACCTTTAATAAAAAGAATTGATTAAACGTTAAAAAATCTGATAGCTGAAAAATTGGAGCAATAAATCGTGATGTTGATTTATTTTTCTATGAGGAAATTGAACATATATATATACATATAAATGAAAATGTGTTTGTATATAGATAAATGTGTGTTTGTATATACACATATATATGTAATGGAGAACGGACGAGGAAGCAGAAGGTTATCCGACCTGGAGGTCAATTCATCGTTCGGAAGTGGAAAGGGTGGATGGTTCGCGGGTCAGAAACGGAATCGCTTGAAATTCAATAGCCGTCGGCATCACTCTCGCTCAGTGACTCGTTCACCATCCTTCCTTCACCTATTCATCGCTTTTCCGCGGTCACGGCAAAATAGCGAGTGGAGAAAAACTTGAGAAAGTCCCAAAAAAAAGAGAAAAGAAGAGGAAAAAAAATCCCACGAGAAGAGAAAAGTTGCACCATACTGCAAAATCTACTCTATTTCCAGCAAATATAACGTTCACCAAAGCTTAAAAATATCACGAAAAAACATCTACTTTAATATATATATATATATAAAATCCCACCGAAAAAAAGGAAAAACTTTATTTTTTTTTTATTATTTATACCCATATAAATATTTACTGCAAACAGGACTAAGAGATTTTCTCTATATAAAACGCTTTCAAGAGTGCGCATCATCTTCAATTTTATTTTTTAATTTTATATTAACGTTCATTTTTTTTTTAAAGTAGTAAATTTTTTAATCTTTCAATCTAAACAATAGAAATATAAAATTTATAAATATAAATCATTATAATGATAAACAATAGATTTTAATCGCAAAAGAATATGTTAGGATAAAAAATTTATTAACGAAACTTCGAAGTACAAACACAGAAAAAAATGTATAAAAATGTTTACATTACACTGAAAAAAAAATTTTATTTGATTCAAATAATCGATTATTTGCCTATAATCAAATAATTTTTACTTGAATCAAATAATTTTTATTTGAATCAAATAATTTTTATTTGAATCAAATAATTTTTATTTGAATCAAATAATTTTTATTTGAATCAAATAATTTTTATTTGAATCAAATAATTTTTATTTGAATCAAATAAATTGTATTTGCTTCAAATACTGGAATATTTGATTCAAATACAATTTATTTGATTAAAAAAAATTATATATTTCAAGTAAATATTTATTTGATTATAGACAAATAATCGGTTATTTGAATCAAATAAATTTTTTTTTCAGTGTAAACAACGAAAATAATTGTAAAGTTGTGTTTTTATCTTAAACGTATAATTTCCATGCAGTTTTTCAAGCTGAATCCGAATTAGAAGTTAGAATTAACAGATTTTATCAAAATTTGAGAGATAAACTTAAAAACGACTCAAAAAACAAAATTAAAATTTTAAAAAAATTAAAAAAATTTTTTTTTTTTAGTTTTTATAACACTACAGTATTATATTCAGAGTGGCAGCAAAATTTTATTTTTATAATTCCCTGACTAACAAATTTTTCAATTATTTAATATTCTACATTGTTTATTAAATGTTTATAATGCTTTTTAAGTAAGAATTTTATTTATAAAGAAAAGAAAATAAGATAATTCAAAATTGTTTGTTTTCAAAACAATAAGATTTTTATAATAATAATTTTTGAGTTCTTTCGAACGAAATTCCCTGACTTTTAAATAATTTTTGAAAATTCTCTGACTTTTCCCTGACTTGTGGTCACTTTGATATTTCTATTTATTTTTCCCGCTGAATCCAAATTTGAAGTCAGTATTAAAAGAATACTAAAAAACCAAATTAAAATAAAAAAAATAATGTATAACACCACGATAGTATATTTCTATGTATTTTTTGCCGCTGAATCCGAATTTAAAATCAGAATTGACAGAATTGCTCAAAATTTTGAGATTAATTGAAAAAACGAATCAAAAAACCGAATTAAAAAAAAATTAAAAAATTATTTTTTACAACGTAACTGGTATACTTCTATGTATTTTTTCCCAACTGATTCCGAATTCAAAATAAAAATTTTCAAAATGGCTCAAAATTTTGAGATATTCAAGAAAATCTGCTAAGAAAAATAAATTAAAGAAATTGTGATTTCAAATTCGTTTTCAGCGGCAAAAAGTATATAAAAATATACTATCGTGGTGTTATAAATTATTTTTTTGATTTTAATTTGCTTTTTTTAAGTTGTTTTTAGAGTTTATCTCAAAACTTTAAGCAATTTTTTCAATATTGACTTCAAATTCGGATTCAGCGGGGAAAAATACATAAAAATATACTACTATAGTGTTATAACACAATTTTTTAATTTTTTTTATTTTCATTCGCTTTTTTGAGTCGTTTTTGAGATTATCTCAAAATTTTGAGTAAATATGTTAATTCTGACTTCAAATTCGGATTCAGCGTGAAAAAATAAATATAAATATACTTTTATAGTGTTATAACAAAAATTTATTATTTTTTTTATTTTAATTCCGTTTTTTTGAGTCGTTTTTTGAGATCATCTCAAAATTTTGAGTAAATATGTTAATTCTGACTTCGAATTCGGATTCAGCGTGAAAAAATCCAAGGTAATATACTACTGCAGTGTTATAAAAAGAATTTTTTATTTTTTTTATTTTAATTTGGTTTTTTAGTCGTTTTTTTAGTATAACACAAAAAAAGAACCAATTTGACAATTCTGACTTCGGATTCGGATTCAGTGGGCAAAAATACATGGCAATATACTATTGTAGTAACTCGGCTAAAATTTTTTTTTTTGTGTCTGTGTCATTAAAAGATTTACACTAATTAAATAAAAAATAAAAACTTTTAGTGATTTCACCCTTATTTGTAAAATTAATTAATTTTTATTATTTTACTATTTAATTACACTACAAAAAAATTTATTTGATTGAAATAACCGATTAGTTGATTATTATCAAATAAATATTTACTTGAGACAAATAATTTTTATTTGAATCAATTAAATAATATTTACTTTAAATACTGAAATATTTAATTCAAATACAATTTATTTGATTTAAATAAAAATTATTTAATTCAAGTAAATATTTATTTGATAATAGTCAAATAATCGGTTATTTGAATCAAATTAATTTTTTTTTCAGTGTAAATTTAATAATTTTCAACATATATTCGACTTTATATAAAAATTTAATAATTCTGGTTTCAAATAGATTAGATATATAGATAGAAAAAATTTTTTAATTTTTTTTACATTAAGTTTAAATTATACATATGAATATTGAAAAAATCTATTTGAAACTAGAATTATTAAATTTTTACACTGAAAAAAAAAATTTATTTGATTCAAATAACCGATTATTTGTCTATAATCAAATAAATATTTACTTGAATCAAATAATTTTTATTTGAATCAAATAAATTGCATCACGGTAAATCGTTAGGTATTAAAATAACACAAAAATGGATTAAAATATCACTAAATTGGATTATTTTAATCCTTTTTGGTGTTATTTTAATACCTAACGATTTACCGTGATTTGAATCAAATATTTCAGTATTTGAAGCAAATACTAATTAATTGATTCAAATAAAAATTATTTGATTCAAGTAAATATTTATTTGATTATAGACAAATAATCGGTTATTTGAATCAAATAAATTTTTGTTCAGTGTATATAAAGTCGAATATGTGTTGAAAATTATTAAATTTACACTGAAAAAAATTCAAATATTCGATTGTTTTTAACTAAATAATTTGCAATATTCTCTTTGCCTCGCATAACAAACTTTTTTTAACTTTACATTTCAAATATTTAGATACAAAAACTAGACTATAATACCACGTCAGTTGTGTAGATAAATGTTAAAGCTATTTACACGTTATGTTTTTGAAAATTAAATGCTTAAATTTATGTTTTAAAGAATAAAAGTTTGTTTAGTGAAATTATTACTTTTTTTGCAAGAACTATTTTTTGTTATACTTCTTAAAATATTTGAAATTTTGAGATTTCTCTTAAATTAACACTAGAAACGATTAAAAAAATCGATTTTGGTGTTAATTTTTATTAGGAATGAAATTTTACTTTAAATCAAACACCAACTCAACGATTTGTCAAAATTTTATGAATATAACTTAAAGGCCAATAGTTAGTTACTAACTTACTAACTATTACAGACTTGATCACTAATTTACTAACTGACTTATTAACTAACCAGCTAACTAAATTATAAAATTAATTACTAATGTAGTTAGGTAGTAAGTAGCTAAGTTAGTCAGACATGTTCTTTCATTGTAGTTTTTACTTCCATAACAATAGTACTTTGTAAATCTTACCAATTTGAATTAGTAACATTTTGTACTAATTTTTAGTAGTTTTTTAATAATTTCTAGTAGAAAATTACTAACTCAATTAGTAGTACGTATTTTTTATTATTACAAATTAGTAAATTTTCTACTAGCAATTATTAAAAAACTACTAAAAATTAGTAAAAACGGTTACTAATTCAATTGGTAAACAAATCCGCACTATTTCATTAGATTTAGAAAGTACAAGTCGGTCTAATGTCAGACAAATTATTTTATTTACTATTTTCAGTGCCTGTAGTAAAAGTCACAAATTTGTTCATTTCATGTTTTTTAGTATCACTACGTTGGTACAATAAAATTTCGCTTACATAAAATTTTTAACTATTTCATGTGAAAATTTTTTGCGTCTTGTATTTTTTTTCCTCACCAAGACGTAAACGAAATTAATAAAATATAAATATTTTTCTCTCTTTATGTAGGCGAACAATTTTCTTTTTATTTTAATTCACTTTCCTCATGTCTACATTTAAATATTGTTCAAAGTGGTTTTTATTATCTTTTTCCCTAGTGTTAGAAAAGCGGCAATAAAAGAAGAATGTTGCATTCTTGTTGGCGATTTCATGAGTTGATCGTGGAAAGAATATTACTTTTCTCGTTTCTTATTTTTAGAGGATCCTTCATATGACGCATATATTATGAGCTACAAGCATGGCGTGAGGCTTTAAAGCGATTTGAATTGCCTGGACTGCATACACGTATATACACAGGAAAATCTAGAGCGTTAGCTTTCTAGAGAATATAGTTTCTACCCATATATGTTATGTACATGATTTGACGTCACAAAGTGCACCACAAGAAAAGATTTACTTCCTTTTCTCCTCTTCTACGTGAAATATTTAATTTTAAAGATTTTCGAAATAATATTTCTTTTTTTATTTTATACGTAAAATTTCTCTTTTTTCCAATTTTCTCAATTATCGACAATTATTTTTTTTTAATTTTTAATTTTTGCGATTTTCAAAAGAATATATTTTATTTAAATGCATTTTTTAAATTTGTCAAATTTCTAATTTCTACTTTTTTAATTTTCTCAATTATTGCGACAATTATTTTGTCACTTTGGTGATATGAATTTTTCTACCGAAAGCTTTTGATACTAGACAATAAAGTTGCATGTAGTTCATTCACACTATCGATTTTGAGAAACATTCTTGAAAGGATTTTCGTATATTTAGAAAAAAAATTTCACTGTTTCCATAGTTACTAAAGTTATATAGTTCATAAAACAAAATTAAGGAAAATAATTGAATAGACATTTCTAAAATTAAATTTTCATAAATATTAGTCAATATTAAGAAGAGGCAAATTTAGTTCACTTAAAGTAAATGTCAATAATTCACTTCGCTTGACATTTACCAGGAAAATAGGAATATTAGAAAATAAGAGAATGAGAAATTTAGAAGAGGCAGTTTATTAAGACTCTAAAATTCAGGAAAATAAAGAAACCGTTATTATTCAATTTTACCAAAAATTAAATTATTAAGACCTTTTTTCTAATTCTCACAAAAGGTAAAATTAAGACATGACAAAATTTTCATAAAAATTCATAAATCATTTAAAATTATTATTTACAACTATAAATTATAAATTTTAATTTATAAATTTGTTGATTTTACTTTAAATTCCTATTTTTATAAAAAAACAAATAACTAAAGGCATAAACAAATTAAATTGCATTTACCGTCTATAAATTTAATTACAACTAAATTATCGATAAAACAACAATTATACGCATAACATAAAAGTGAAATTTAGGTTAATTAAAAAAGATAAAAATGAAAAAATTTTTCCACCCTTTATAAAAAAAATACCGAAAAAAACACATTTCCAGTATTTTTAAGTCGTTAAATTTTAAAACCAATTAACAAATAAAGCAAAAAAAATTATTTCCACTCTGTTTCATTACGACTACATTTTAGCTAAAAGGTTCAACTATAGACTCTGTATTTGAATTGAGACCACAAGGCACATTTGGTTATTACCGTGAATTCGAATTTTTAGAGAAATTAATGTCACTTTTTGAGGGAAAAGTACAGCGAGAGAATATTGAAAATGAATAAAATGACAACATGGGCTTTTTGCATTTCAATATATATATTAAGAATAATTTTCAATGCGAACTGATATTTTTCCCCTTTTTTTCTATATATTCAAACTAAAATTATTATTTTTCGTATTTTTTTAATTACTAGAGAATATAATAGAAATAGTTATTATTTACCATTGAAATTTGTTTTTACCCTTTGAAATAAAAAAAAATGAAATTTAAAAAAAAATTCGAGGGAAAAAATGAAATGCAAAATATAATAAATAATAAAAAAAAATAAAATCAAAAAAATTGCAGTCATATTGAAATCGAATACTTTATAGTGGTTCTAAATTTTCGCTGTCGTCAAAATCTAAAAAGCCTTTCAAATTCAATAAATTTAAATTTTTCCACACCTCTTAAATTTATTCACTTTGAATTCAAACGTTTTCAAATTGGTCTTTTCAAGAATGTCGTATAATGTTTTTTTTTACTTCTTCTCAACAACTGAAAATCGTTACCGTTCGTGTTTTTTATTCTTAAATCATTTTTTTTCTTGTCTTCTTATCTTTTATCATTCAATTTTATTCACTTTGCAGAATTTTATTTACAATAAATTTTATTTTATTTACAATAAAAAACAAAAGAATTTTTATTTAAAAATGGTATTTAAAGATTAAGAAATATTTCTTTCGTACCTTTTCAGTTAATGTTGTAACAAAAATTTTTTTTATCTATTTTTCATTATTAAATCTTTTTCAGTTTGTAGAAAGAATTATGCATTCTCTCAGAATAATCATTCACAATGGAAGGTACAAGAAACAATTTTTTAAATAGTTCCCTTTTAATTAAAATTTTTTACAAATTTTCTCTCAAATATTTCTATTCAATGTTGTAAGAAAAGAAGAATTTCTTAATTAGCATTATTTATGAAATGAAAATAAGCTTTTAAATTATTCAATGATTGGATATTTATTTAAAAAATATGCACCAAAAAATCAATTTAAATTATATAACTAAAATATTATAATTTAAATTTTAAAGTTTAATAAGTAATAACTGTCGGGTAATTTTAATGTACTTAACTATTTAACAAAATTAATCAAAATTGTCAAACAGTCTTCACTTATTTACTTTTAAATATTTAAAATAAATATAAATTTTCAATTTGGTTTCACTTTCCGCTGATTTATTTAATAATTGGTTTTGATAATTAATATTGGCAGTAAATAATTATTACTACTTCAATGAAATTTATTCCTAAATGAAAAGAATTATTCTTCTTCTGAATTTTTTTTTCTCTTAAAATACGAATATGTTTTTCTACCAGAAGTTTTATTTTATTCTCTTTTAATTCTACAGGAGATTTATCACAGAGGAAAAAAAACCTCTTCCAATCGTGAAACGACAGTTCTTTTAATTCATCTCCTTCAAATGGAAGAATAATTTTCTTAATTCTAAAATAAATTCTCTAAGTAAAAGAAAAAAATTTGTATTTCAAACTAAAATACACCAACGTTGAAAGATAGAAACTTTTAAGGCGAAAATGTTCTAAAATAATATTTAATACACTTTTTATAATTTTTACTATTTTGTTCACTATTTATGTTAATTATGTAAATATATTTTATATTAACTACAATAATTATCTGAATAAAATCATTTTTATCACTACACCCAGAGAAATTGTATATTTGTCTCAGAACCAACTAGACTTTTTGTTTGTTTCAAATAAATTTTATTTAGTTTCAATAAAATTTTATTTAACTCAAATATATGTTTTATTTATATCAAATAAAATTTTATTTAACTCAAATATATGTTTTATTTATATCAAATATAAATTTTATTTAAAACAAATAAAACGTCTAGTTGGTTCTGAGACAAATATACGTTTATTTAAGTCAAATAAAATATATTTGGTTTAAATAATAATTTTCTCCGGGTGTAGGAAAAACAAAGTTTAAAATTAGATTTTGAAACTAAAATGATTTAAAAGAAGACTATTTTTAAATTTAAAGTATTTAAGTTAAAGTTAAAATTAAAATAAAATTAAAATTAAAATTAAAATTAAAATAATTAAAAATTATTTAAGTATTCAGTTAAAAATATTTTGAATCTAGGAATTGTAGTCGAAAACTGGAATTGAAAGGAAGACATATTTTTTACATTACGTAAATTTTAAACAATCATTAGCAAAATTAATAGAAAAAAAACCCCATGAAAATTCAATTTATTTAGAAAATGATTTGGATTTAAAGTGCTCTCGCAATATCCGTTGCTGCTAATTAATTGTATCAAAAGCCTCTTATAATAAATTTGACCACTGAGAATGTTGAAATTCTCAAGAGGTATGATTCGATAACAAGCTGATAACTACAACAGAATGTATTTAGATCTGAAAATGTTGTAATCCAAGAGGATCAAACATCTCCTCCCCTCCCCCTCTCTATCTTACTCTATCCGTTAACCAGAATAATAATCCACCAAGTAGCATCTCCAGGGAAAGGAGCTTATCGCTTAGTTTGGTGTGGCTTATATTAGGATGGGTCTTTCGCTCGCTTACATGGAATATTATTAATATGCATGCACACACCAGGAAGGAAGGATGAATGAAGAATTGTGGGATCATGGCTCAAGTTGTTTATCCCGGGCAGAAATTATTTTTTAATAACAAATTAACTGGTTGAGATTCATTTGAATTTTCAGTCTACTATATGTACTTCAAGATATAAATAACAAGTGCGCGCGGTGAAAATTATTTTCTTCCCGTCGACTATCAAAATTGTTCCAGTAATTAATTTTAATTATTTAATTTCTTTTTAAATTCATTAGAATGTGGAAGAAATAATAACATTTTTGGTAAGAATTCAGTTATTACTTTTATAAATAATAAAACTCATCGCAGAAATTATTTAATTTCTTTTTAAATTCATTAGAATGTGGAAGAAATAACAGAATTCTTGGTAATAATTCAGTTATTACTTTAATAAATAATAAAATTCATCGCAGAATTTCAGAAATTTTTTGAATACTAAAATCTTTGCAAACATTCAATTATTTTCAATAACAAAAACTCCAAAAAAAAATTCAATGTTATTTCTTACTTCGCTATAAAATATTTCGAAATTTAATTCTTTTCCTAAATGAAATATTGTTTGAAAGAATCCAATTATTTTTATAAAAATACTTTTTTTTCAAAAAAAAACATAATACCTTTCAATAAAATTTTAACGAAATTTGACGAAAGAAAAAAAAATTGTATAAAAATGGAATTTTTATACAATTTTTAATACAAATTTTCGATAGAATCCAAATAATTACTAAAATTTCAATAAATCCTTCGAAACAATTCAATTATTTTGAGATGTTATAGCAAAAATAACAGACAAAATTAAATTATTTTTATAAATAATAAAATTATTCTCAAGAATTCAATTATTTTGTATGTATTTTCAATATAGTCTTAATAAACGTGTGAATAATGAAATATTTAATTAAAATTATTACTAAACACGATGATTTTAAAAAGGTGACAAAAAGTTTTTGTTTGATTCAATTATTTCTAAAATCTTTTAGTTTAAAGGAGGTATTTCAAAAAATTACATTATTTTTTTTTAAACTTAAAGAAATTTTTCATAACAATTAAATTATTTACAAAAATTCTAATAAAATCGTGTAATAGAATTTAATTTTCAAGCAATAATTTTATTAAAAGTTTAATAGTAAAATTATTTTTGGTAATTATTGTAATACAATCGATTATATTTAATAAATTGAAGAAATTTTTTGCCGGAATCCAAGTACTCTAATAATTTTCTATCTTTTAATGAAATTAAAAAAATTCCATTATTAATTATTATTCTTGTTTATTAATTTGAAAATTTAAAAAAAAATTCTTCGCACGAGAATTCAAATTATTTTCAATAACAAAAATTTTACAAAAGAATTCAATGTTTTTTCCTACTTGATTATAAAATATTTGGAAAATTAATTATTTTCTAAAATTCTATGAATGAATTCAATTTCAAAAAAAGTTTTACTAATATTTTTCGAAAAAATTCAATTACTTGCTATAATTTTAGTAAATTTTTCGAAACAATTAAATTACATTTTTAAATGGTAAAATTTAATTATTCTCATAAATAGAATATTGTTCGAAAAAATACAATTATTTTTATAAATAATAAAATTTTTTGCAAATAATCGTAATACCTTTCAATAAAATTTCAATAAAATTTGACGAAAGAAATGTTTCTAAAGTTTCGAACGTTCAAATGAACGACAATATTTTTTTAAATCCTAATTTGTATTTTATTTACAAAAAAAAGTATTTTTTACATTAAAACAAATTAATTCTAAACTAAATATTGTTTTATTTCAATTATTATACTTTGTTTGATAATAATTTTCAAAAACACTTAAGGTGAAAATAAATTTCGTTCATTTGGACGTTCAAAAGAAAGAATTTAATTTTTATTCAATTGTTAATAAAATTTTTCTATAAAATCTAATTTATTTTCTAAAATTTTAAAAAAACCTTCAAAACAATTCAATTATTTTTAAATGTTATAGTAAAATTAATAAACAAGCTTAAATTATTTTTATAAATAATAAAATTATTCTCAAGAATTCAATTATTTTCAATACAGTTTTAATATACTTGTGAATAATTAAATATTTAATTACAATTATTAGCAGACACGATAATTTTAAAAAATTGAAAAAATTTGTTGTTTAATTAAATTATTTTAAAAATCTTTTCGTCTGAAATTATGTATTTTGAAAAGTTACATTTTTTTAAGGAACTTAAAGAAATTCTTCAAAACAATTTAATTATTTACGAAAAGTCTATAAAAAAATTATTTAAAAGAATTTAATTTTCAATCAATATTTTTAATAAAAGTTTAATAGGAAAATTATTTTTGGTAATTATTGTAATAAAATCGATTATATTCAATAATTTGAAGAAATTTTTTGTCAGAATCTAAGTATTTTAATTATTTTCTGTATTTTAATGAAATTCCTTGAATAAATTATATTATTTTAGAAAAACTTGAATTATTTTAGAAACTTGAAAGAAATTGTGTAATTTTAAAAAGTATAACTAAATATAATTGTATTTTGTAAATTTTTATAAAATGTTGGCTTCAGGCTATTTTTTCCCCCGATGATTTTAATTTACGGAAAATATTAAATATTTTCTAATTTAACATTTAATAAAAAACTAAACAATTTGTTGAATCTTATTAAAAAAAATACTTTAATTTTTTAAATAGAACGTTATTGATTTTAACTAATTGATTCAGTAATTTCTTCTCATTACTTCAATCAGTAGTGATTTTTCCCAATATAAATTTTTTTAAAATTACACTAAAAAAACTATTATTTGATTCAATTAACTAAAATTATTTGAAAAATATTTATTGGATTCAAATAATTGTTATTTAGATCTAATAAATATTTATTTGATTAGGTCTCACTTTTATTTTTAATAAAAATGTTTAAACTTTGTCTTCAGTTTTAGGTTAAAATTACCTCACAATGATTACTGATAGTTTATACATTAAAAATATCTTTAAAAAATTTTAATTCATATTAAAATGAAGCTAAGAATCTGACGTTTAATTTTTCTATAATTTATCTATAAAAAGTAGAAAAATTATTACTGTTATAACTAATCAAAATTCAATTTCATCTCCGAAGCCTTCCTTTTTTAATAAATGAGGAGCAATTTTTCAAAAGTTGATAAATCCATTTTTAAAAAAACTTGAGGTAAACACATATTTAAAATATTAAAATCTTTAGAAATCCATTTATCACTGTTCAATTTAAGTAAAAAAATTTATTAATAAAGAATTTTCAGTTGAAAAAATATTTTGGCCAAACCTTGATGATTTTTAATTTCTATCTTTTTATTAGAAAAAAATTATTAAAACCTTTAAATTGCCTATTACAATACAATTTAATTGCAAACATGGCATTTTAAATAGAAAAAGTATTAAAAAATGAAGAATTTATTACATTTCTTCTACATTAAAGATAATTCTAATGGTTATGTGAGAATTGTCATTTGTTTAAATTTCTCGAAATGACAAAATTTGGATTTATCAAGTTTTGAAAACTTACTCCTCAAATAACTGAATGTAGATGTAAGTTTAACAGAATATTTCGATGGTAATATATAATGAAGCTGTGAGATTTTTTCATTTTACCAAAAAATATATTTTAACTGTGCCTTAATATAAATAAATGTGTAAAAAAATTTATTTTTTGTCTCCGAAGCCTTTTCCTTGAAATATGGGAGTTTTTCTTTTGTTTTTAGTATTTAGCATTGCTTTGGAGAAATTAACCCAAATTACCATTAAATCGAATACTTTAAAATCTTTAAATAAATTTATATTTTAATCGAGTTGAATATATTTGGTATTAAAATATGCAAATTATTAATTTTTAAGCAGTGTAATTTTATTTTCGATTTCGTGAACGATATTAGAGTGGATTTTTAATAGAAAAACTCGCGAATAAAATTAAATTAATCAAATGGAGACACAATATTTTTCTTCAAAGGAGAAAAACTTTAATATTTTCAAAAATTAATTTTGCGCAACCTGAAAATCTTACTCTTGAGTTTGAAAAGTAGTTTTAGTTGAAAAAACCACATAATTAAAAAATAAAATAAATTGAAAAACTGATTTTTAAAAGTGTCACTTTTAGAAGAATCACCCTCACGGTAAATCGTTAGGTATTAAAATAACACCAAAATGGATTAAAATAACACTAAATTGGATTATTTTAATCCTTTTTGGTGTTATTTTAATACCTAACGATTTACCGTGCTCATATTTTTTTAATTTGTCCACGATTCTGTAAAAAAAAATACTTTGAAACATTCAAGAACTATTGTAATATTACAATTTTCCGATAAAATCGTTAGTAAAAATAACTTCTCTTCCCTTTTATGTATTTTTTTCCGTTTTCTTTTCATGTAACTTTGTTTGGCAAAATAAAAGGTAAAATAGCATTGTGAAAGGCTCATATATAGGGCACCTTCAAAAGCATCGAGAGCCAGTCGTCACGGCGCTTATATTGCATGTGATATAATGTATTATCAGAATCCGCAGTTACTGAAAACTATCGGAATGTGGTTGTCGGGTTGAGTCACGCGGAGAATGCGACTCTCCGCGGTTTCTCATCGACATACACTTCCGAGGTTTGGCGTTTTCGAGTTGGCTTCTCTCACTCTCTTTCTCTTTCTCTCTCTTCTACGGTTTTAGAGCGAATATTATCCCCCACATTTCCGTAACTCAACTTGACAATGAAATGACAATTTTCACCCAAGAAATATTTTCTCCCCAAAAAGGTCAACATATCTAATTCGATTTTCATATTATTGTTTGTTTATACAATTAATTTTAATTTTACTCTTTTTTTCTAAAGCAAAAAATGGGAAAATAACTTTATGGAAAAACAAAAGAAAAAGGGGAGGAAGTTTATATAGAATTTCAACATTTTTCATCAAAAGGGATGTATGTGTTGACCTGAAATTCCTGCAACTCCTCCATATTTCTCGGTATAAATTTTCAAAAAAGGTATTTACATAGACTACTGTGGTAAAGTGAAAGAAGTTTTTGTTTGAACGTTCCTCGCGGTCCAGTGAGATAAACAAATAAACAGTTTTCATTTTTTTCCCCTTTTTCTTTTTTTTACTTATTTCACATTCTTTTACATCATTCTCTCTAAATTTTAAATTTCATTAAAATTCTCTATTACATTGAATTGAGTTGTTAATTTATTCCTAGTTTTTTTTTGCAAACGTTAGTACATAAATACAAAATCATAATAAATATTAGAAAAAATCTAAAAATAAATGAAAGGAAAAGGAATTGAGTTGTTAATTTATTCCTAGTGTTTTTTTTTGCAAACGTTAGTACATAAATACAAAATCATAATAAATATTAGAAAAAATCGAAAAATAAGTGAAAGAAAAATAAATAAAATAAAGAATTTTTTATTTGTTAATCAAAGAAAATTTATAAACAGATTGTAAAAAAATTATTAAATCTTGTTCTGAATTGTCAAGAAAGATATTCAGAGTGCAAAAATAAAATTAAAGAGAAATGTCAAATTTAGTGTTTAAAATAAATTTCTATTTATGAGGGTTTATCGATTTTTTGTCATTAAACAAAGTGACATGCATAATAAAATTAATATTCATGTAGATTATTAAAGTATTTAAATCTCAACAAAAAAAAACGCTACTTTATAATTTTCAAATACACCAAAGCACCGAAAATAGAATTTATTCTTTCTATTTCAAGAGATTTTAAATACAATTTTCTGCAAATTATTTATTTACCAAGAAAAATTCATTCATATAATTACCATTTTTTTTACCAATAATTAAAGTTGAAATTAACCTTCGACTAAATTTAATAAATTTACCCTATTATAAATGATTATAATTATATATGTAATTATGTATTGAATATTGATAATGAATATCGATCATTATTAACTATTATTAGAACATTATCGAAAAATAATCTACAAAAATTAATTACAAATTGTTAATTCTCCACAAAATTTATTTTTTTTTTTTTAAAGTCAACTTAAAAATATCCCTCCTGGGAATAATAATAAAAAAAATTTATTTTTATCCATATAAATTTACTTAAAGTAAATATTTTTCCACTATTTGAATTTATAGCACTGCTGTGTGATACATAAAAAAGGAAACTTTTTTTTTTTTAAGAGAGATTTAAGTCGAATGCGAATAAAAAATTTTATATATACGAGAATCGAGATATACATAAACGTAATATTTAACTTTTTTTCTACCTACCTCTTCTTTTCTTTTTCTATAGAAAAAAACACACCAATTGTCATGAAGTGTATTTGTGTGATTTGCTGAAGGACAAATAAAAATTTTTCAACTTACATTTTTAGAGGAATGGGGAGAAAATTCAACTTGAAATTAAATGAGGTAACTCACAGTTTTGTCCCTGTAATCCCTTACTAATCGCAATTTCATCGAAAAATATAGTCACTAGCAAAAAAAAAAAAAAAAAAACAATGAGGGTAGACGATAAATTCTAGTTTTAAAGCGCTTAGTCAATAAACACGGTTGTAATTCTAGATTATTTAAAACCATTTTTTTCATTATTTCCAACTAATGTTCCATTTTTTAAACATTCTCTTTATTTTTAATCACAAATAACTGTAGTTATAAATTTAAAACTACTTCGAGATGGCTTTTTTCCCCTTTAAATGTAAATCAAATAATTCCATGTCGCGATAAATATGTTAATAATTAACTTTTACCAGAAAAATACAATGATTTTACTAAATTAAAAAAAAATAAATTTTTAAACGTTTTATAGGAAAATAATTATTGTATTAAATTAATTTTACGAATAAATAATTTTTGTGTTAAATTAATTAAACTATAAAATTGATTTCGATGTTAAATTAATTTTTAATGCAAATAATTATTGCCCGAAATTAAATGTATTACAATGTTATAATATTGCCTGAAAATTGCTACATTAAAGAAAAGCTTTATTTGATTTAAATAAACGATTACTTGTTAATTAGAATATAAATTTTACTTGTATCAAATAAATTATATTTACACCAACAATTTTGGAAATTTGATGGAAATACCATTTAATAAACTGAAAAAAAATTTATTTGATTCAAATAACTGATTATTTGACTATTATCAAATAAATATTTATTTGAATCAAATAACTGATTATTTGACTATTATCAAATAAATATTTATTTGAATCAAATAATTTGTATTTGAATCAAATATTTCAGTATTTGAAGCAAATATTATTTATTTGATTCAAATACAAATTATTTGATTCAAATATAAATTATTTGATTCAAATAAATATTTATTTGATAATAGTCAAATAATCGGTTATTTGAATCAAATAAATTTTCTTTTCAGTGTAAACACAATTAAAAATTATTTATTATAAATAAATATTTTTTTGATACAGTAAATAAAAATTTATTTTAAATAAAGATCATGTGATTCAAGTAAATATTTATTTAATGTAAAGAAAAGATATTTAATTAAAGTAAATATTTATTTGATTCAAACAAAAAATAATTCTTTCAAGTAAATATTTATTTGACAATAGAAAAATGAGCGCTGATTTGAATCAAAGAATTTTTTTTCAATGTATCAAATTGATTTGGAACATAAAAAAAATCATTGGGTTAAATTAATTGTACTACAAAATTAATTTTCTTATTTAAATAATTTTATGTAGAAATCATACCTGGCAGAAGTAATGTTTCGGGTTAAAATTAATTGTTTTATTAAATTAATTTTATTCAAAAACAATTTTCTCTAAAGTCAATTTTATTAAAAACAGAATTTTTTCTTAAGTCAATTCTACGGGAAAACAATTTTTTCTTAAATAATTGTAGGTAAAAATATTTTTATAGTAAATAAATTTTAAGTAAACATAGTTATTGCATTATATATAAGGGGAATTTTACATACATTTTATTTTATTAATAATAATTTTTAAAATTTGCAAAAAAAATCAATAATATTACAGTTATAGAATAATTATCAGAAATAGGTTATTGTGTTAAAGCATTCCTAGATTTAAATAATTATTGTAATAAATTAATTTTACCACTAAATTAATTTTATCTAAAAGTAATTATTTTATTAAATTTTATCCTTAAAAACCTAAATAATTTATAAAATTAATTCATTATGAAATTAATGTTGTATATAAGAATAAGTATTTTTACATTCTCGTTGAAAATGAGAAAGTCTTGTTTTGAATGAAATTTGACGGATGGAAAAAAATATTTCTACAGAGTCAAATTAACTTTACAGAACAATTGTGTACAGAACAATTATTGTGAGTAAAGTTAATTCCGGGTAAAAATAATCATTGTATAAAATTAAAAAAAAAAATTTTTTAAATACAGGGAATGGAAATTCATATAAAATATTGTAAAAGTATTTTACAATCGTAGTACAAAATGAGACCAAGCGAAATTTTAATATCAAAAATATAATCATAATTTAATCCTTACAAATAAAATTTAATAAAGTTATATTACAATTTCTTTACGTTTTTGATATTTGATGTAATTTAACTAAATTTAAAATAAGGTTTTTTTAAAGCTTAGTATTTTTCATAACAAAATTACACTTTATCTCATTTTGACTTACATTTTTGCGAAAAAACATTCAAAAATGTTTTTATCAAACAATTATCAGTGAATTTAACATAAAAATTTTTGCAGTAAATCAAAAATAACAAGTTTTGTTTATTACCAAATATTATAACTTCTTAATAGCGTGGGTACTTTATCGGAGGTCAAATATTAAAAACATGTATAATTTAAACCTACAAGCAGACAATTACATCATTTTTAATATTTCAAATACACTTTTCCAAAAATAAACTTAATAATAATTTAATATTATATATTTTATAAAACGGCCTAAACTATTGAATAATTAATAAATATAATAATATAATTATATACTATAATTTTAATTATTACAAAAATTATTATTTAGTAATTGTAAAAATTAATAATAATATTTGTCAAAATTATTATTAAGGGATTTTCAACATATTACGTCACAGGTTTTAAGGGTAGGGGAGAGGGGGTTTATTGTTTTATGACGGCCTGTGTAAAAATTACCAAAATTCGTTGTAACAAACTATGACGAATCTGGAGGGGCGAGAAAGGGTTTAAAAATTTTCTAAAATTTTCTTAACGTAATATGTGAATAATTCCTAATTGTTAGAAAATAATTATAATTTTGACAATTATAGAAATTATTAATAGAAATTAGTGGAATAATAAGAAGTAAATCGATTAACATTTTCTTTGATCGTAGTAATAATTTTGGGAAAATAATAAAATTATTAATTTACATTGGTGAAACGATAAATTTATTTCAATTATAGAATTGATCGTTTGACAAAAGCAATTAATAATTTTAATAAAAATTTTTAAATAATAATTGTGTCACAATTAGTGAAATTTTCACGAAAAATAAAAAATAAATATTTTTTAAATCGAAATATTAAAAAAAACATTTCTATTTGGCTTAATGAATATATTTATATATAATAATATATAAATAATATATAATAATATAATATATATCAAAAAAAAAGATTAAAAATTTTTTTTATAAAAGTTATTGTGAAATAAATTTGTTTGCAACTTTTTAAACAAAAAAATTTATCTCTTCTAAATGAATGAACCGATTTAAATGAATCAAGCGGGAATATTGAGGAAATAAAATATATTTTCGTTTAAAATTAGAGACTTTTTAAAGAATTTATTTTTTAATAATTATTTACTAAATTTTTTAAAATTAAATTATTTTTTCTAATGTTCTGCGCTTTTTAAAAATTTGAAAAATATTTCAACATTGAATTAAAGACTATAAGAAATTAAAATCCGTTTAGAAAATTTATGAGCGACAATTATTTTAAATGTTACAATGGAAATTATATTATTATTTTTTTTGAAAAAGAAAAAAAAATTTCCCCTAGAAACAAAATAAGGAACTTAATTTTAAAACAACAAAAATTGGCCTGTCTATAATCGGTTGTTGGCCTTTTCAAAATCGCGCACAAAAAATTGTTATGAAACTTTTTAGTATCTTGACTATTGTATTCTTGCATATATTTTTTTTCTTGCATATATATTTTTTTTGCATATTTATTTTTTTTCAAGTATTTAATTATTTTTTGCATTTATTTTCAAATTTCTTTTGTTTTTAATCTTCAATTGTAACTTTTTAAATAATCATCGCTCATAAATTTTCTTAACTGATTTTGACTTCTTATAGTTCTAATTTTATGTTGAAATTTCTTTCCAAATTTTTTAATAGCGTAGCACTTATAAAAAATTTTGTTTAGAAAAAATTTATTCAATAATTATTAAAAAATAAAATCTTTAAAGAGTCTCTTATTCTAAACAAAAATATATTTTATCCCCTTTCTATTCTCGCTTGATTCATTTAGGAGAAATAAAATTTTGTTAAAAAAGTTGCAAAAAAATTCATTTTGCAATAACTTCTATAAAAAAATATTTTTATTTGTTTTTGGTAAACATATTCCTAAGGCTAAATAGAAATGTTTTTTCAACATTTAGATTTAAAAAACATGCTTTTTATTTTTCGTGACAATTTCACGAATTCTGACCTATTTTTCATTTAAATAATTATATAAATTATAATTCGAATAATTATATAAATTATAATTTGTATAGTTATATAAATTATAAATCGAATAATTATTCAAATTATAATTTGAATAATTATACAAATTATAATTTGAATAATTATATAATAATTTAAATAGTTACATAAATTATAATTTAAATAATTATATAAATTTGAACTTAAATAATTATGTAGATTATAATTTGAATAGTTATATTTCAATTAATTTCTATTAATATAAATATAAATTATAATTCGAATAATTATATAAATTATAATTTGAATAATTATACAAATTATAATTAGAATAATTATATAATAATTTGAATAGTTATATAAATTTGAACTTAAATAATTATGTAGATTATAATTTGAATAGTTATATATTCAATTAATTTCAATTAATTTCTATTACTATAAATATAAATTATAATTCGAATAATTATATAAATTATAATTATATAAATTTGAACTTGAATAATTATATAGATTATAATTTGAATAGTTATATAAATTGTAATTCGAATAATTATATAAATTATAAATCGAATAATTATATAAATTATAATTCGAATAATTACATAAATTATAATTTGACTAATTATACAAATTATAATTTGAATAATTATATAATAATTTAAATAGTTATATAAATTTGAACTTGAATAATTATATAGATTATAATTTGAATAGTTATATAAATTGTAAATCGAATAATTATATAAATTATAAATCGAATAATTATATAAATTATAATTCGAATAATTACATAAATTATAATTTGAATAGTTATATAAATTCTAATTTAAATAGTTATATAATAATTTAATTATTGATATAAATTATAATTTAAATAATTATATAAATTTGAACTTAAACAATTATGTAGATTATAATTTGAATAGTTATATTCAATTAATTTTAATTAATTTCTATTACTATAAATATAAATTATAATTCGAATAATTATATAAATTATAAATCGAATAATTATATAAATTATAATTCGAATAATTACATAAATTATAATTTGAATAGTTATATTAATTCTAATTTAAATAATTATATAAATTATGATTCGAATAATTATATAAATTGTCATTTGAATAACTATTCGAATTATAATTTATATAATTATTCGAATTATAATTTAAATAATTTGAATTTATTGACAATTATAAATTAAATTTTCAAATAATTAGAGAAATTATAAATTCAATTTTGAATAATTGGAAAAATTATTCAAACATTTCCTTGGCGAATTGTAAATTTTTTGATATTTATAATTAAACTTACATTTTTGGTGGCGGTGTAGCCGGTGAATTGTTGAAGGCGACTGCTGACAGTTCTGATTCCAGGAGTCGGCGGCTTTTCCTCCTCTTTGTGCCAGATGCTGATGACACCGGTTATAATAAGGGCCACGAGAGTGATGACACCAATGAGCAGAGTGAGTGTGACCACTTTGCTCTTGGGTGATATTACCATCGCCATTTTCGCTTTGGTAATCACTCTCCTCTCTCCCTCTTTAAATTCTATTCACAATTATAACTTTATAACGTCCGCATAGTCAAATATCGATGGTATATCGGGAAAATGATAGCGCATCTTTCTCAGAATCATGGATAATTCCTTGCGATTTTTCAAGCACCCACGATTGGATGCTTCTTTGTCAATAATTTTTTTTTTTAAATTTAATATTTTTTTCTCCTTCTTCTACTTTTTCTTCTCCTTCTTCTTCTTTTTCTTCTCCTTCTTCTTCTTTTTCTTCTTCTCCTTCTTTTTCTTCTTCTCCTTCTTCTTTTTCTTCTTCTTTTTCTTCTTCTTCTTTTTCTTCTTCTCCTTCTTTTTCTTCTTCTCCTTCTTCTTTTTCTTCTTCTTTTTCTTCTTCTTCTTTTTCTTCTTCTTCTTCTTCTTTTTCTCTTGTACTATTTTTTTCTATTTTTCACCTATTCTTTCGTCAGTATTTTTCAATATGACTTCTGTTTGTATTTTACACGTAGACTTTTATTCGGATTTTTCACTTATACTTTTGTTTTCACTTTAAATTTTAATTGTATTTTCCACTTTGACGTCTTTGTATTTTTCACTTATACTTTTGTCTATATTTTCTCTATTCATTTTTCTATTTTTTCCTCAAAAGGTCGATTTTCTAATTTTCTATTCATAATTACAGTTTTATATATTTAAAATCGTGGTTTCTATTTCTACTTTTTCTTCACAGTTCGATTTATAATTTTTTATTCATAATTAGCTTTTTCACAATTTTTATTCGTTATTCGTAAGTCGATTTTTTTATTCATGTTTCTATCTTTATATTCTATTCATAATTAGATTTATATTTATCCATTATTAGATTAACTTTCTTTTATCCATAAATACTCTTTATTCATAAATTTACAGTTTTATTGATAAATTTATAATTTTAGTCATAAATTAAATTTTACTTTTCGACTCTTTATTCGTTAAAATTATGTCTTTCTGTCGATAAACTTTGTATTTTTTTAATCAAAAAATTTCTGTCTTCAGTTCTCTATTCACATTTCGATTTTTTATTCACAATTCTATTTTCTTTTTTTACATTTCGATTTACCTCCAGATTTATTAATTCTGAAATTCGATTATTTTTTTACATTTCATTTTTTCACTGTTCGTTCTTTCTCTTCACGTGTCGATTAATATTTTCACTCATTATTCGATTTTTGTAAAATTATTTAAATTTGTATTTAATTTTATTAAAATTTTTAATCACAATGTAAATTTTTGTCACCGATTTCTTTTTCGTTTTTTTTAATTTCTTTTCATAAAATTTTCTTGTCGTTTTATGTTTAAAATTTTTGCACTTGAAATCTTTTTTTTTCTCCTACTGGAATTTTTTTTTCTTCTCCCTTTTTTCCTATAATCACGTTTCTTAGAAATTCATTTCTCTACAGTATCGTTTCTGGTACATATGATGAGGGTTTTTATTTTTGAAATACACGATACTCGCTGGCAAAGAAGTTTTTTCGATAACGTCGAACAGATCACCGGCATCAAAGAGAAAGCGAGGGAGTGAGTAGGAGAGAAGGAGAGGGAGAGAGAGAGAGTGAGAGGCATTCAGGAGAGTCTGTAAAAAAATTCTTATATAGAAGCTCACGATATACACACATCCTTTTGGCACCTGCGTCTAAAACGCGTGTGTTATGCGATAAAAGCTAAAAATATGACCTCTCCAAATGCCAAACGTCTCTTCTATATATAAACGTTTATATTTTTTCCATTTCATTGTTTTTTTTTAAATATTTTTTCCTCTCGTGTCCTTTTTCACTCTTTAAAATATTCCTCTTCTTTATTCTTCTTCTTTTTTTCACTTTTTCTTTGAAAACTGTTTAGAATCCGTTTTTTTTATTTAATTCTGATTTTTCTGTAGTTTCTTTATTTATTTAATTTCGTTAATTTATTGATTTATTAATTTACTTCATTTATTTTATTTATTTCATTTATTTTATTTCACTTTATATCATTTTCACTTAATTTTGTTTATCCTTTTGTTTTTCATTTTATTTATTTCCTTTTTTATGTTATATTTTATTTAATTTTATTTAATTTTATTTCTTTTTATTAAATTTTATTTCTTTTTATTTAATTTTATTTAATTTTATTTCCTTTTATTTCTTTTTATTTAATTTTATTTAATTTTATTTAATTTTATTTCCTTTTATTTCTTTTTATTTAATTTTATTTAATTTTATTTCTTTTTATTTAATTTTATTTCTTTTTATTTCTTTTTATTTAATTTTATTTCTTTTCATTTAATTTTTATTTAATTTTTATTCAGTTTTTATTCATTTTTTATTCATTTTTTATGTCGTTAATTTTATTTATTTAACTTTTTTTATTTTTCTTTTACTTCATTTTTAGATTTCATATTATTTTTTACTTCTAACTTTCTATTTTATGCATTTTTCACTTTTTAATTTTCCCGATTTCCAGTTGAGTTTTTTTTAATAATTTTTGGTGAGTAATCAATTAATTTTTCAATAATTATAACGACTGTCGATCACTTAAAAATTTAACACAGGTTTATAACAATATTTCGATAAATTCATCTTCTGATAAATATTTTCAATAATTCAATTTTTATATAATTTAACAATAAACTTTGTTTTTTTTAATAAATCTCTCAGTCTTCTTTCATTGCGTAAACTGCTTCTGGTTTCTGTGTATCATTCTCAATTTTCACTATTATTCTCCATGTGTTCGTTTCTAAGGATAAATTACATTGAACAATGTAAAAAAAAATATATATGTACATAATTCACTCGCGTGTTTGCCCTTTCATCGTATTTCCTTTCTTTTCCTTTTCTCCATCACTTTCTCGTTGAATTTTCTTCGATTATTTTTTTTTTTTTAACAATATGTGCCTTTTCACATAGAAGAAATAGAAAGTTTTGAATTGCTCTCCAAAGGTTGGAGGTAAAAATAAAAATAAAGCAAGGAAGCAAGTTTTTTTTTTATTCACGACGAGATTTTTCAAGAAGACAATATTCGATTTTTTTTATAAAAAAAAAAAAAAATTCGAGGCTATTAGTAAAGTGTTGCCTACCGAACGTTTAAGAATGTAACGATGGCATTTTCAAGGATCGAGTTTTCCCGCTTCATGCGGAGATTTTTTAATGTCGAGAGGAGGGTCTATTTTGCATGCTACGAAACGACCAATTTGTACCAAAGGTCGGCTACTTTTCTGAATATTTATTAGATGTCGCGGTATTTCCGAGACGTTACGTTTAACCGTTATAGAGACTTTCCGCTGCTTTTTTTTTCTTAAACGACAAAAAAAATTGACTATTAATTTTAAATTCGAAATATTATACCCTATTTTCTTGAAAATTATTATTCCCGGGAACTTAATTTCTATTAAATAATTAAGGGAAAAGTATATTTTTTGTTTTTAAATAAAAATTTTTTTTATCTTTTCTTTGATCCTAAGACTTCAGTCAACGACTATCATAAAAAATTTTCTACCCCTTCAAACATGTATTTTAAATTAAATAGAGAAATTTACACGAAAACGTATTTATTGCGAAAGAAAAACAAAAAATAATAATTTAAAAAATTGGAAAATTAATAAAAAAAAAAGAATTTACTATTAACAAATATTTCTTTATAATAAAAATGAGTAATAAAAATTATCAGAAAATATTAATAATAAAAATGAGTAATAAAAATTAACAGAAAATATTAATAATAAAAATGAGTAATAAAAATTAATAGTACAAATTAATAATAAAAATTAATATTACAGATTAATAATAAAAATTAATACTACAGATTAATAATAAAAATTAGTATTGAAAATTGATAATGAAAAAATTAATAATAATAGTAATTAAAAACAATTATTGTAAATAATTTACTATCAATGAATACTTCCTTATTTAAAAATGAAAAAAAAATCTACCCTATATAAAAATTTACTTAATAAAAATACACCTTCCGACGACGAACAGCTTTTGTGTAATTTATTTTCATCGGAAGAAATATTGCTGAGAATTTTAAACAAGAAAATTGCGTCAAAAAAAAAATACTGGTTTTTCAAATATGAGACAATTGTGAGAGCAAAAAAAAAAATAAACTAAAATTATATATACACAAGTACAGAAAAATAATAAGAATGAGAAGATAATGGAATTTCTGCACAGTCAACATGAAAAATAAAAATGAGAAAATCTTTATTCAAGAGACACAGCAATTTCACGTTTATAAGAAGCTTTCAAAGTAGAATATTGATGAAATATTCAATAATGAATATTTCTTTATTATTAAAATATTACAAGATAACAAAAAGGAACAATGAAAAATAGAAATAATTCAAATTTCTTCGTGTATCCTTCTTTTTAAATTAAACTCTAAATTAACCATTTTCAGAGAAAAAATTTCTTTAATAATTCAAATAGTTGTCAATTTTTTTTCAATTTTTTTTTGTCATTGTACATTAAAAATGCAACTAATGGAAAAATGTCGTAATTTATTACGAAATTTTTTTCCCAACTTTATTAAAAACAGGGAAAATAAAAGGGTCGTGGTGTAATTCCTCAAATAAGAAGGGATCAGTACGAAAAAAATTTTATTAAAAATGAATAAATTACATGAAAATAAAGGAAAAATCTAAATTAGTAAAAAATAAATGAATAAACAATAAAATTACAAAAATGAATAAAACATAAAATACAAAATATAAAATATGAATAAATGTAAAATAAAAAAATAAATTACAAAAATAAGTGAATAAATAAAAAATAAATTACAAAAAGAAATGAATAAAAAAAAATTGCAAAAAATAAATAAAAAATAAAATAAGAAAACTCTAAATTAGTAAGAAAATAAATAAATAAATAAACAATAAAATTACAAAAATGAATAAAATATAAAATAAAAAATATAAAATATGAATAAATGATAAATAAATTACAAACATAAGTGAATAAATAAAAAATAAATTACAAAAAGAAATGAATAAAAAAACAAAACAAAATTGCAAAAAAAATAAAAAAAAAATAAGAAAACTCTAAATTAGTAAAAAATAAATAAATAAACAATAAAATTACAAAAATGAATAAAACATAAAATACAAAAAAATCAATAAATAAAAAATAAATTAAAAAATGAACAAAACAAAATTGCAAAATAAATAAAAAATAAACTAAGAAAACTCTAAATTAGTAAAAAATAAATAAGCAATAAAATTACAAAACGAAATGAATAAATAATGACAAAAATTTCAAAAACAAATAAAGAATAAGAAAAGAAAGAAGAAAATGAAAAATAAAGAAAACACAAGAATGAATAATAGGAAATAATAAAAACGACTGAACGAATGTAGAGGAGGAAAAGAGAAAAATTTGAGAAAAGAGCGATTGGAAACGGTAAATTAGTTTCTTTTTTTTTGTATTTTTTTGTCACTGGACTAGTAAAAAAAAGTACTATCTATTCTGGTCGTTCATGCTTAAATTGTTATATACTATATTGTTCTGCGAATGTCTAGTTTCGTTTTCTCTCTTTGTCTCTGTCTCTCGACGTTCAGTTGTCGTGAGAAAATGCAGATGTACTCGCGGGTAATCGAACCTGAAGAATTTCCATGAATAAAAAGAAATGCAGTGGTTTCAATTGGTTATATAGTCTCAATACAACCATGAAAAAAGAAGCAAATTTCAGAGAAAATTCCCTATTTCAATTTTTCAAATAAGCACAAGAAAATAATAATAATTAAAAATAATAAATGCAAAATAATGAAAATTGAAAAAGTAAAACTAATTTTTCTTGTTTGATTTTGAAAGTAATTTCGAAAAAAATTCAGTATATTAGTTTTAACAATTATATAATAAATTAATATAATAAAACAAATGATAAAAAATAGTTGGACAAAAAGGAAAAAAGGGTAACGAAAAAAATATTTTTCAAAGAAATTAAAAAAACTGGAATATTTCATGAAGTGAAAAATATTCCGACTGATAATGAAACTAAACTTTACGCAAAATTATACAAAATTGAAAATTTAAAAAACAATTGAATTCAATAAAATGTTAATTTTAAACAATTGAATACAACAAAATGTTAATTTAAAACAATCAAATACAACAAAATTTGAATTTAAAACAATTAAATACAACAAAATTTGAATTTATAACAATTAAATACAACAAAATTTTAATTTAAAAAAAAATTAAATAAAGATTGTTGCAAAGAAAATTGACAAATTAAGAAAACAAAAAGAATGGCAAATATAAATAATACGAAATACGAAAATAAATATAGATACGAAAAAAGTAGTAATTAAAAAAACAAAAATTTTCTACATTGAAGACATAGAATTTAATTGAAAAACAATATTTCGTTAGCATCAGTTTACAAATTAAAAAAAATCATTTTAACGAATATTTCTGAATAAAAAAAACCCTATACATTTTTTAGTTATTAAATTTTGTGATTTTGACTAAACATTTTAAAAATATGTAGTTCTTCATTGTTTAATAAAAAATCATTTACTTTTTGAACACAAAAGATAAATTTTTCCCAACGAATTTTTGTAAATTAAAAAAATATTCCATACAAATAAATAACTTTTAATTAAACGATTCTAAACAAAAAGATTTTTTTATTGTTAAATTCCTTTTACTTCAATTTAATAAAAAATACCGTTTGGACAAAAAGAATTGTGAATAAATATGAAATACGAAAATAAATATAGAAATTGGAAAAAAATTATTTACTTCAATATATAAATATAAAAATATAAACATAAATAAAATAGATATAAAAATATAAATATTAATAAAATAAATATAAAAATATAAATAAAATAAATAAAAATATATTAATATAAAATACGAGAAAAATTATTTATTTCAAAAAATACGCAAAATGAATATAAATACGATAAAAAAATTATTTACTGCAATTAATACGAATACGAGAAAAAAAATTAGTAATTTCGAAAAAAGCAAAGTTTTCAACACCAAAAACGGAAAAAATCCATTAAAAAACAATATTTCGTTAGCACCAGTTTAAAAAATAGAAAAAAAAAGAACCAAATCATTTTGTTAAGCGAACTATAAATATTTTATCTCGGCAATATATCAGGTCAAATAATTTTCTTCAGCGAACCGAATAAAAAAATGAAGCTGTACAAATAAAAGATAAAACCGCAAATAATAGACTCAAACACGGAATAATAGAAGGAGAGAAAAACTATAAATAACAGATGCATTTGAAAAAAAACAAAAAATAAACTAATTAGACAATTTCGTTATACTTTTCGATTAAAAAAAAAAAACTAAGAAATAATAGAAATTTAATATTTTTTATTTTTCCAAAACTAATCACAGCTGCATTTCGTTTTATACTTTAGTCTCTTTTTATCATAGTTTTAATTTTCAAAATTCAATAATAAAAATTGTATCGATTTATAATAAAAAAATAATTAACAAAAATATTTAACAAAAATTTAATTTACGAAAAACGAAAAACAGAAAATTTTTCAAATTTCTACAACTTTAGAAACGTTAAAAATGGAACAGCGACGCACTTTAGAATTGTTGTTATATCACTGCAAAAACCGATGGGGATTCAAATAGCAATTGAAAGACAAAGCGCTTTAATTCGCATTATTTGAGCGAATTTTATTGGTTCAAGTTAACAAAAGCCTTTCAAACAAATCGTTAGTTTTTTTCTCTCTCATTTTTTTTTTTTATTTTAAAATACAATATATATTGTTGAAATTTCCGATAAAAGAGAATTATTTCAAAAAGCAAGTGGACACTTGATCATCTTTCTTAATTAACAATCACTTTTGAAAACACTTAAAACAATTGATTCACTGAAATTATCAAAATTCTCTATTCTATTATTTTGCGAATTAAATATAGCCAATAAAGTGAAACGTAAATGATATTATAGAAAATTGTTTTCAATTGAAAATAAAATCGTAATTTTCAATAATTAAATGCGGATGTTTTTGAACTAAGTGGATTTTTTTATATAAATTAAACAAACTAAAAAAATGAAAAAAAACAAACAAATATAGGTAATAAGCAAATGTAAAAAAAAGATTAAATTTGATTCTGAAAAAACAACTAAAAATCAAATATAAATGATAAATAATAATAAAAAAATATAAAAAATGAATGATAAAGCAAAAAAAAAAAATATATATATATATATAAAAATTAAAAAAAACAAATAAATATAAGTAATAAACAAATGTAAAAAAGGATTAAATTTAATTCTGAAAAAACAACTAAAAATCAAATATGAAAGACAAATAATAATAAAGAAATATAAAAAACGAATGATAAAGCAAAATAAAAACACGCAGTATGAAAAAAATATCAAATATACACTGAACAAAAATTTTGATTTGATTTCAATTACGAATTGCTTGTCTACTATGAAATAAATATTTACTTGAATCAAATAATTTTTATTTTAAGGCAAATTAAATAAATTGTTTTTCGATCAATAATTTTAGTATATTTGTATTTAAAAATAAATGAAGAATATTGAAAAAATATATAATTTAAGGAATACATTTTTTTTTATTTTGAAATTTTTTGCTTCTATTTGTGCAGCAATATAAACAAAACATTTTTCTTTGATTTTCATTCTAATGTTTTTCAACATAACTAATAAGTTAATCATTAAAAAAAATTGTTTAATAATTTTGAAAACGTTCCTCGAAAAATCAAATCATTTGTTAATTTTTAAAACACTTTTTGTTTGCAGATAAAATTCCTTTTGTATAAATTAATTACCTTCCTATTAATCGAATTAACAAACTCATTACTATAAAAAATTTTGGAAGGCAATTTTATTTCTTATTTAAAATTCCATTTAATTAAACCAAATAAAAATTTTTTATTACAAATAAATATTTACTTGAATGCCATTTATAAAATTGATTTAAATAAAAATTATTTGAGTCAAGTAAATATTTATTTTACAATATAGATAAGAAATCGTTTCATTTAAATCAAATACATTTTTTTGAGGGTAAACGTTTATTTTAATCAAATTAATGCTTTCTTTAAAGACCAAAATGAAAATAAAAAAAATAATGAAATTTTTCTAAAATTGTAAAATTTTTATCATAATATGCACTGAAAAAAATTTTCTTTGATTCAAATAACAAATTACTTGACTATTAATAATTAAATATTTACTAATATTTATTTATTTATTTATTCACACCGAGAGAAAATGTATATTTGTCACAGAACCAACTAGAGTTTTTATTTGTTCTAAATTTAATTTTATTTCGATTAAAAAAATTTTTGATTTGGCCGAAATATATTTTCAACGTATGATAAATAAAATTGTTATTTAAAACAAAGAAATAGTTTAGTTGATTCTGAGATAAACATATACATTTATTAAACACAAATAAAATATACTTGGTTCAAATAATTTTCTCTCTCTCTGGGTGTGGAAAGAAGTTATGAATATTGTAATTCGTTATGAATTAATTATTATTTTGATTAAATTATTCATAATAACAAAACTTATGATCTTTAATATTTATATATTAATTTTTGTAGATATTTTGTAAATATTTGAATATTTTCATTTATTCTATCCAAATGTAGGAATTTAAATGTATACATTTAAATGTATACAACGATCAATTTCTATGTAAAAGTTATTCTTATAAAATTGTTAATTTTATTCATGAAGTGCTGGGATTTTATTCAATTTTACCTCCAAGACGAATAATCAATTATAAATCCTACACAAATGATGAAAAAAATTATTTTTGCCCACTTTAAAAAAACATCACATTGGCCGCGTGGTTTAAATCATCGATTTCGGTGAAATAAGGCATAGTTTCGATTCCTCTCGAATGGAAAATTTTTTTAAAGTAAATATTCTATAATAATTGTCTTAGAGAATAGTTGACATTTCTTCTCCGGCAATTTGAATGTAAATAGAAAATTTCTTTATTTATTGATACACTTTTCTCAAGTTTGAATGACTTAAGAGAGTTTTTTTCTTTGCCGTTTCGACAAAAGTTGAAATTAAATTTTCCCTTTTGTTGAATACTTATATTGTTTGTTCTTTTTCATTATTTAGGGTTTTGTTTTGATTCGAAAAATTGTCAATTCTCGAAAAAGATTGAATTTTTTTTTTTTTTTGGTAAATCGAAAAGAGAAAGGGAAAGAAAAAGAAAAATAGGAGAAGAAGAGAGAAAAGAGAAAAAGAGAGCGAGAGAGAGAAAAAAAATTTGATTCGAAGTGAAAGAAGAGTTTGAATAGAAGTGGAGGATTGAATGAAGGTAAAAGAGAGTGTAAGAAAGTAGGGAAAGGTGAGAAAAGGGCAAACGTGCCAAGAATCGTGTCAGAGTTCAAACGAGGGCGGGGTAACGTCATAATTTTGAATCTTCTGTCCCAAGTGGCCAAGAACTTCCCATTTAAAAGCGGTGTAACGTCCCTTCGCGCACGTTTCATTTACACACACAAAGTGTTCCTTATACTTATATAAACTTCACTTATTAAAGAAAGTGACTCTTTAAAAAGTACTTTTCCTTTTTAAAAAAAAATACATATAATAATATATAATATTAATAATAATAATAATAAATATTAATAATAATAATAATAATAATAATATTTTAATAATATATTTTTTTCTTTTCTTTATTTTCCTCTTTCTTTCCTACTTCTTCTTCTTCTTCTTCCTTGTCCTATTCTTGCACTTCTTTGTTTTCTTTTATTCCTATAATTTCATCTTCATCGATTCTACAAGGAAAATTGTTCAGCCAAGTAGCGAAGAAAATTTGTTTTCTTCTATGTGAATATATATATATAAAACTTGAGAAACTGGTGAAAGGAAGTTCCGAGCAAGAAAAGAAAAAAAGAAGAAGAAGAAGATGAGGGAAAAAAAATTGAGGAAAACGAACGGAAGGAACAGTTTCTCTGCATTCAACCTCTCAGTTTCACTGGCCATAAACGAAGTGCACTCATCTGCATATCTCTCGTGATAGCTTATATTCTGAATTTTTAAAGTTTTTCGTGTTCGACTATACTCCCTCTGTGTATGTCTCCTATATACTTCTCGACCCCACCCACTCTTCATTGAGGGGGGTTTTTTTTACTCCCCTTCGTTCATGAATATAGTTTTTCCGTTGTATTTTGTCTTTATTTGCATATTTCGAATCCATCTTTCGGGCATAAAAGTCGATGAAAGGATAACATACGGGATATGGAAAAAAAATGTGATTCAAATGTTGATGTATAAATGTTTCATTCAGGAAATTGTGTTTCTATATTTTTATATATTTCAGATTAAAATCTATTTAATTTTTTATTTAAATTTTGGTGTATATGGGTGATCGTTCTGAAAGTGACACTTTAAACATCAGTTTTTCAAATTATTTTATTTATTTATTTTTTTTATTTTTTTTTATTTATTTTTTTTATTTTTTTTTATTTATTTTATTTTTTAATTATATGTTTCTCTCTATTAAAACTATACTTAATTTCATACTTAAGAGTAAGATTTTTAGGTTGTACAAAATTAATGCTTGAAAATATTAAAGTTTTTTTTCTTTGAAATCAAAATTAAGAATCCACGCTAATATGGTTCACGAAATAGAAAATAAAATTACACTGCCTCAAGAATAATAATTTTCACTATAGAAATTATTTACAATTATTGAAGAGTAAATTTTGTAAAATTAATCAATACATCAAAAATTTCACTTTTATAAATATCACCCATATAATATTTATTTAGGGAGAGGTAAAATTATTGGATTTAAATAGACAATTACTTTGTCTAGTTTCAAATAAACATTTACTTTTAATAATTTTTGTTTAAAAAAAAGAAATGATTAATAATAATAAATAAAAATTATAATTAATAAAATAAAGACAAATATTTTGCTTTAAATAATTTTAATTTGAAGTAAACAGATTTCTAATTTTTAACGAATAAAAAAATAGAAAAAATAGAAAAGAAAAAGAAAAAAGTAATAGAGAATCTTTTTAAACCGTAACAATATATTTAATTAAAGAATTACCTTCTTTAATGTATAATTTTAAACATTTTAAAAAGCACTTGTTCGTTCTAAATAAAGTAAAGTAAAATCTGAAACTCCTGACTTTTCTCTTTCGAATAATTGACATAAATACAAATTTGGATAAAATAGAACAAATATTGTATAATTTATCTGAAATTCCAAGTATTTATAAATCATCTCTTTCTACTTCTCCGATAAATATTAATTTATTTTTAAAAGCACTTTGCAAAATTTTAATTATCATAAAATAACGTGCAGACTTAAAATTAATTTTTATTTCTGCATCTTTCCTTATTGAATTTGTATTCATTCAAATTTACTTATCATTTTTTTCTTCCATTTTCTATTTATAATTATTTTACGTCAATACTTAGAGAAACATAAATTTATTTATAAAAATTGTGTAAAAATAGTCAAATACAGAAAAAGGAAAAAATTTATTTGAATAAAAGTAATTTTAATAAACAAAATAAAATTAATTGTATTTTTGAATCAATGTAATTTCAGTACTTGCTGAAAGTAAAATTTAATTGAGATAGTACTAAATTGAGACAAATAGAAGTTATATTTCATACAAATAAACATTTATTTTATACAATGATCAGAAAATGATTCGATTCGAATAATTAATTATTTGTCTATTCCCAAATAAATAGTTACTTCAGTCAAATAATTTTTATTTAAATCAAATAAATTTATGTCAAATAAATTTGAACCAAAAATGATTAAAAGGAACAATTTCAAAAAAATTCAGTATTTAGAGCAAACAAATTATTTAACATAAAAATTATTTGAATTAAATAATTTTTTTTATATGTAAAAAATAAATATATATATATATAACAAAAGCGTGAAGTGTAACTAATCGAAAATGAGACTTTTGAATGATAATAATTAAAAAGTTTAGCGTTTCCGGTTGTGAAATTCATTGTTTAGGAATTGGATTGAAAAATTGAGTTCTAAAGACAACTCTTCCATTTCAACAAAGATAACGTCGTGTATATGTATATATATATGCAATGTTATGAAAAGCGCGAAAAGTTTGTTGAAAACTTAAGTCGAGATAAAACGTAGGAAAATTGTAAACTCATGAGTGTTCCCTTAAGACCATTAAAGTTATTTTCTGAATTCTCTGTTGCTTGCCAGCATCAAACTTTAGAGATTTAATAAAATTTTGAATTATCTTCGAACTTTAGGAAAAGTTTATTTACGAAAGTTTATGTTTAAGTTATTCCTATTATTTTGTTTCAAATATATATAGACAATTCAAATTTATGTAGTAATGAATATATATATATAGAGTAAAATATATTACTATATATATTATATAGTAATAAACTTTAAAATCTACATTGTCAGTGAAAAGTGAAAAGTAAATTTGTCCTGCACTCATTATTATATTTTGCACTAATTTCAAACACGACTCATCACATTTATATTTGAACAATGAGAATATTATTCTCAACTATCTCCAGTGTTTATTATTATTTTTTTTGTTACCAGAAAAATATTTTTTTAATATATTTTTGAATTTGTTTCTTTAAACTATTTACGTCAAATTTAAATTACAAGTAAGAAAAAATTTTTAAATTAAAAAGTATACTAAAAAATCTATTTCATTCAAATTACCGATTACTTGACTATTATCAATTAAATATTATTAATATTTCATTAATAAAATATTGTTACTATTATTGAATATTATTAATTAAATATTTACTTGAATGAAATAATTTTTACTTCAGTCAACTAAATTGAGTTAATTATTATTATTATTATTATTATTATTATTATTATCATTATTATTATTATTATTATTATTATTATTACTGTTACTATTATTACTATTACTATTATAATTATTATTTTTACAATAATAATAATTATTACTATTATTATTATTATAATTTTAATTATTATTACGGTTTTCATGAAATTACACAAAATTAATTACACATACTTGTATAATATATTGATAACGAGCCGGATGTCTGCGTACAAACAATGTTCATAACTTGTGGAGTTTGCGAATATAATATAATAATGAAAAACGACAGAATCATATATATATATATATATATATATATATATATATATATATATATATATATATATATATATATATATGAAATAAAGCATATAATAAGCAACAATAGCAAAAGGGTAAAATTGCATTAAATGCCGAGGGTAATTAAATAACGTAATTTAATTACTGGATCCTAGAAGTCCTAGTTGAATGAGATTAAAGAATAAGATAAAGGAATAATAAAGCACACTACCTAACTCGGTGAAAAAAAAGAACAAAAAAAAAATAGGAAAAAAAATTCATTGCCTGCCGGGCACATAAAAAACACTAGGCAAGACTTATAAGTTACTCTCTTCTTTCCCTAAGGAGTCTCAACAGCTCCTCGCGTCTTGCCTACTTGAAATGCATAAAATACAAAAGATGAAACTTTTTCTTTGTGCAAATAATTTAAACATAATGCACATCATTAAAATGTCTGTACTTTATTTTTATTTCATTTTTTAAAACACTGCTTTTTGATTATCGTTCATTTGGGGATCGACAAAAGAAAAAAATGAGGGAAGGAGGAAGGAGCTGGAAAATGGTAATTGTTCAGAGAGGAAATTTTTTTTCGGATATATTAAAATGCTTGTCGCCTTTCTGAATAGAATCTATTATTTAAGTAATTATTATTTAAATAGCTATTAGTTGAAAAAATATTATTTAAACAATTATTATTTGAATAATTATTAACAATTATTGTTTAAACAGTTACTATTCAAACAATTATTATTCAAACAATTATTATTCAAACAATTATTATGTGAACAACTATTTTTTAAGCAATTATTATTTGATTAATTGCTATTTAAACAACTATTATTTAAACAATTATTGATTAAACAATTACTATTCAAACAATATTATTGTTTAAACTCTTATTATTCAAACAATTATTATATGAACAACTATTTATTAAACAATTATTGCTTCAAAAACTATTATTTAAACAATTATTAATTAAAAAAATTACTATTCAAACAATATTATTGTTTAAACAATTATTATATGAATAACTATTATTTAAATAATTACTGTTTAAAAACTATTATTTAAACAATTATTATTTGAATAATTGTTATTTAAACAATTATTATTCAAACAATTATTATATAAACAACTATTATTTAAACAATTATTGATTAAACAATTACTATTCAAACAATATTACTGTTTAAACAATTATTATTCAAACAATTATTATATGAACAACTATTATTTAAACAATTGTTCTTTAAACAATTATTATTCAAACCATTATTATTCAAACAATTATTATATGAACAACTATTATTTAAACAATTGTTCTTTAAACAATTATTATTCAAACCATTATTATTCAAACAATTATTATTATTTAAACAATTACTGTTTAAAAAACTATTATTTAAACAATTATTATTTGAATCATTGTTATTTAAACAACTATTGTTTAAACAATTATTATTTAAACAACTATTATTTAAACAGTTAATATTTAAACAACTATTATTTAAACTATTATTGTTTAAACAATTATCATTCAAAAAATTTTTATGTAAACAACTATTATTTAAACAATTGCTGTTTGAACAACTATTATTCATACAATTAATATTTAAACAACTATTATTTAAACAATCAGTATTCAAAAAAATAAAAATATTAAAGAAAGTTTCCATTATTTTTTAAACAGTGAATTTAACATCAAAATTATTAAAAATTATTTCAGTTTTTATATTTAAAAAATTTTTCATTCAAATAAATAAAATTAATGAATTTTTTAATTAAAAAAATAAAATATATGAATTTTTTAATTAAAAAAAAAAGACACAAATTTAAATAGAGATATTATAACAAGATTTATAATATTAAAACCAAAAAAATAAGACATGAAAAAAAACACTTTGATGGTTCCTATCAAGTTCTTTTTTACTTGCAGATTTTCTATTTCTTGTTTTTTGCAGTAGATCATTAGACGGCATTAACTTTGCCACTGGTTTGTGTTCGTAGATAGCAAAACAGTCTGACAAACAAGGAATTCGTGCCACTGACATTTTCCAACTTGAGTCTAAAGGCTTTTGGAATTTCCTTTAGAGATAATTCCCTACAGATAAAATTCACAAGAAACTTTCCAATTAAAGGACATTTTTTACCCTTTCTTTTCTGACAAAAATTCTGCTCTACTTTTTTTCTTGCAACACACGATGTTAAATTTTTACAAAAATAATTTTTTACATAAAGTATTTTTAATAATTTTCTTAATAAATTATTTTTAATAATTTTCTACATAAATTATTTTTAATAATTTTCTACATAAATTATTTTTAATAATTTTCTACATAAATTATTCATATATTTTATTTTTTTAATGGAAAAATTCATCAATTTTAATTATTTGAATGAAAAATTTTTTTAAATATAAAAACTGAAATATTTTTTAATAATTTTGATGTCAAATTTACTGTTTCAAAAATAATGAAAACGTTTTTTAATATTTTTATTTTTTTGATTACTAATTGTTTAAATAATAGTTGTTTTAATATTAATTGTTTAAATAATAGTTGTTTAAACAGCAATTGTTTAAATATTAATTGTTTAAATAATAGTTGTTTAAACAGCAATTGTTTAAATAATAATTGTTTAAACAATAATAGTTTAAATAATAGTTGTTTAAATAATAGTTGTTCATATAATAATTGTTTGATTAATAATTGTTTAAATAATAATATTGTCTGAATAATAATTGTTTAATGAATAATTGTTTAAACATTAATTGCTTAAATAATAATTGCTTAAATAATAGTTGTTTAAATATTAACTGTTTAAATAATAGTTATTTTAATATTAACTGTTTGAATAATAATGGTTTGAATAATAATTATTTAAACAATAATTGTTTAAAAACAATTGTTTAAATAATAGCTTTTAAACAGTAATTGTTTAAATAATAATTGCTTAAATAATAGTTGTTTTAATAATAGTTGTTTAAACAGTAATTGTTTAAATAATAGTTGTTTACATAATAATTGTTTGAATAATAATTGCTAAAACAATAATTGTTTGAATAATAATTGCTAAAACAATAATTGTTTGAATACTAATTGTTTAAAGAATAATTGTTTAAATAAAAATTGTTTAAATAATAATTATTCGATTTTAATATTTTTCCACTTAAATTATTTTTAATAATTAATTGTTTATCAATAAATTTTCGCAGGAAGAATTAACAAACTGACTATAATTAATTTGTTTGTAATGTAAATAAAATTAAAATAAATGAATTAAATTAAATTAAACTAAAATATTTAATTACAGGTTTTACAATAAAGAAAAAATTCGATTTAAAAAAAATGTTTAGCTTTAAAAATTTAGATCACAGTTGTCAATTTAAAAGTGACCCACGCGTCGGAAGTTTTGAAATGTTGCACTACCGAGAACTTAATATAAAAACAGGAAATTCGTCTAATCGAGTTAAAGAAAATCAACATGGAAGATCTGAGTGTCGTCGAAGGATCGCCAATGGATAAAGGGTATGAGTTACGTAACCGAAATTAAATAGAATTTCGTTTCCAAGTTCGAACTTAAGTAATTACTCCATTTGAAATTTATATCTATATATAGGTATTCCGAGTTCTCTGGAATTTTCGATCAAAGTGAATTCATCGGGCAATATATAGGTGAAAACTAATTTTAAAAATGACTTCAGCAAGCAAGAGCAAAAAAAAGAAAGAGTCGAACACTTTAGAGAAAAAAAAATAGAAGGAATAGAAAATAAACCAACTATACGACAAAATTGAAAATTATTTTCAAAACATTTTTATCAAATATCAAAATATGAGTATTTTTTAAATTCGTTTTAAATTGTACAATATAAATAAAATTTCACTTCCTCAATATTTTAAAATAAAATTATTTTTCTTATTTATTTATTCCCCACTAACTCTTTTCTAAATAGGAAAAAATTTATTTCCTATAAATGTTTAACTGTTAATAATAATAAATAAATAATTATAGTAAATAAATATATAAATATTTAAAATAAAATATATAAATATATTAAATATTTTTAATAAATAATTATAATAAATAATAATTATAATAAATTTAATAACTGATAAATTTATAATAATAATAAATAATAATAATAATAGTAACAATAAATTTATAAAGTGTATAATAGAAAAATTTAATTTAAAAATTTCTCTTGTCTAAATAAAGTAAAAAAAAAAATTACCAAACCCTTATTACAGTGTAAGAAAAGACATAATTTAAAAATTCCATTTTGTCGTTTCAATTTTCACACTCTTTTGTACGTCGTGTTAGAATAATTTGCTGTTTCTTAAAAAAACAAAACAGAAAATAATACAGAAAAAAAATGCAAAGAATATTCAGTTAAAGGGTAAGCGAGAAATAAATTTCCTGGCAAAAGTAAAAATCTCGAAAAAAAACTATAAGATGAAAAGAAATAAGAAATATATAAAAAGAAACTAAAAAAAATGCACAAAATAAAATAAAAAAGTATAATACAAACACTTGTAGTCGAGTGAAATGAAATTAAAAATTTTATTCCAATTCTACATTTTAAATTCAGATTCGGTTTTTTTTCAAACTAAAAGAGCATTGCAAGCTAATTTTAATCCAATTAATGAAAAAGAGAATCAGAAATAAAGAAAGCAATGAGAGAATTTATTGCTAAGGGAAAATAAATTAAAAGTACTACAGAGACAAAAAGTTTTTTTAAAAGTGTCTTCAATGATTTAAATTAATAATAATTATAATTAGAAAAATACCACTTTTAAAAAATGTTTTCAATTTTCCTTATCTTTTCTCCACTTATCAAATACTTAAATAAATATAATAAAAAAAACTTTAAAAACTTTAAATATTTAAATTAATTATTTTTTAATTTTTTTAATTTTTAGATTCTAAATATATTTTTAATTTCTTTTTTGACGATAATAAACAATAGGAAAATTGAATCTAAAATTTATTTGAACAAAAAAATGTTACGTTAACAAAATTTATCAATAACAAAAGAAAAATAAAGGAAAGTGAAAACAATGATAGAAAGACAAATAAGAATAGAGAAAATAGTGAATCAACAAAGAGTAATTATATAAAAAAACAAAAGAAGAGATAAAAAATAGAACAAAAGACAACGAATAAATGCAAAAAAGAGTTAAAAAAAAAACACCAAAGAAGATGAAAAGTAGAGTAGAGACAGTTTGCTAGTAAACACTATAGATAAATAGAATCGTAGAATAGAAAAAAAATACGCGAAGAAAAAAAAGTAATATCCGTTTGAGTTGTTTTCATTTATTTTTATGAAATTCTTCCCCTTCTTTATACGACATCAAAAGTATCAAAAGGATTTTTTCTCCATTTGAGAGGAAATTGACACATTATTCTTTTGAAAAGAACAATGCTTTTGTCTTTTTTTCATGAATTCCGATAGATAATTATTATACTTCATTTTTTTTACAATTTTTTTAATTTAATAATATTATTTTTATCTCTCAAATAATTAAAAAATATTTTTATGAATGTAAAAAAAAATTATTAATGTTATAAAGATTCTTTCTTTTTTTCTTTTCTTTCTTAAATATTTTCTTTTTCTTTTCTTTTTTAGATTTTTCCTTTTTGTTTTATATTATTTATTGTTTCCTTTGTTTCTAAAACAGCAGCATTTTTTAATAAGAATTTTAGATAATTAATAAAAGTAAATCCTGCAAAATATTTTTTTTAATATGAAAAACTTTAATTATTTACTATATTTATTAAATTATTGAAAATTTTTTTACTTCTTCCCAGAACCAAAAGAATATTCTGATTCACTCTAAAAATTATTATATTCTTAAAAAAATGTTCTATTACATTTATTAACGAATTTCATTAATTGTAAAATTATTCGAAAACATCCAAATTTTTTTTCTAAATAAATATTTGATCATTAATATTTTCCCACAGGAATTAATTATTTTTAATATTTTTTAAAAAAAGTTCTTTGAGAATTTTAAAATGCATTCGTTTAAAAATCAATTTTTCGAAATTTAAATTATTCAGAAATTTTTTAATTGAATACGTATTAAAAAATAAACACGTTAAATAATTTTAAAAAAGAATTCAATTAAACTTTTCTAAAATTATTAATTCTACAGAATTGTTAGTTATAAGTATGAAAAATGCAAATTTTCAAAGAATTTGATTTAAAACCTTTTTAAGAATTTAATTATTTCTTAAAATTCATGCTACAATGGTTTTAATATTCATTATTATCGAAAGTTTAATTGAAATTCATTTTTAAATAAATTTTTATTAGAGAATTCAATAATTTAATTGCAAAAATAAGTAATTTATTGAATAATTATTATACAATTCTTAAAATTCAATTCTCATAAGGAATTTCATCAAAAGATTTTTAATTAATTGATTTCATTTAACGATTTTTCATAAAATGTTTAAAAACAATTAAATGTTTTGATGAATTTGATAAAAATTGCGTTAAAAATAATTCAATCTTTGTGATGAGTTTTATTTATGAAAATAATTGAATTTCTAAAAAGAATTTTATTATTTATAAAAACAATTGAAATATTGCTAAGAAATTTATGAAAATTTTCTGAATAATAGATTTGAGATGAAATTAAGGAAAATTTTTGAAAATAATTGAAACTTTGACGAGAATATTAAAAAATTCTTGAACACAATTGAATTTCTGCAAAGAATTTTATTAGTTTAGAAAATAATTGAATTTATGCAATCAGTTATAATTTTTCCAAAATTAAATTTATTATTTATTTTTATTTTGAGTTTAAAAGAAATAAAATCTTTTCAAAACTGAAGAATAACTTTAGAATTTTTTTATGAATTCTTGAAATTGAATATTATTTTAGCACTTTTAGAAAAATTTTCTTACTTCTTCCTGATTTTCTGAATAAATTTAGAAAAATAGTGATTTTTTGTGGAATTCTTCTGAATAATTGAATTTTGGAATTTTAATGACATAAAAATAATATTAATTAATTTTTACTAATAATAATAATAATAATAATAATAATAATAATAATAATAATAATAATAATAATAATAATAATAATATTCTCATTACTATTGTTATTATTAGTAAAGTATATTTAATGTTACAGATACATTACTGAATTATTAATAATAATTCACTAAATAATGTATTCTGATTTGAATATTAATTATATTATCTAATATATGATTAATTGATTGATTTGTTTATTGAAAATTAATGAGAGAATTAAAGCAATAATTTAATTACATTGACTGGTGAAGTAAATAATTTTCAACTAATTCAAGTTTCAAGAATGCTAGAAAGAAAGAAAAAAAATTAACAAATAAAATAAATAAATAAATAAAGGATTTAGAATCGAAACAGCGATAAATTAAACAAGAAGAATAATGAAGGAAGAAAAGAATAGAGGAAGTATTTGAAAAGCAATCAGAGTATTTGCGCAAACAATTATTGGTAAACAACTTCATGGAAGACAGAGAATAATAGTTATGTAATTAGAGTATTTCCGAACTAGATCGAAATGCAGATAACGAATGAAGAAAGTTGCAAACATGCAATTCAAGTAATTAAAACATTCTAGAAGCCTTATTATTATCAGCAATGAAAAAACGAATAAATCACATACGCACATTCTGAATTTACAATTTAATAGCATTTGTATAATTTAATGGAAAGAGTTTACTAATAAATATTAAATATTCAAATCAAAGGCAAGATTTAAATATCAAGAAAAAGAAAATACAATTTCTCTTCTATGAGAAAGCAATAATAATAATTCTGGTAATTAGTTTCATTCACTTTAATTATTTTTTTTATTGTACTCCCCCTTTTTTTTAAATTCACTTATTTTCCAAACATAAAATTAGAGTTCTAAAAAATCCGATTATATTTAATAATTTTTGAAAAGTAAAGTAAAATTCCTTAAAGGAAAAAATTCATATCAATAAAATTTTACAAAATTTTCAACTGTTTCAATTTTTAAA
The DNA here is from genome assembly GCA_032873175.1 of Leptopilina drosophilae. Lineage (NCBI taxonomy): Eukaryota > Metazoa > Arthropoda > Insecta > Hymenoptera > Figitidae > Leptopilina > Leptopilina drosophilae. The sequence continues at coordinate 55,623,460 of CM065479.1, forward strand.
AATTATTTTTGCAAATACAATTTTTCTTCAGTAATATTTATTACTATTTTTGCAAAAAACGAATTTTTTCCGAATTTCAAAATGAAATTAATACTAAAAACTTCAATTTTGTTTGATAAAAAAAATTGTTTTAACATAAATTTAATTTCCACAGGTGTTAAAATTTCAAATAATTTCAATGAAAAAGAGTTCGAAAAATTTAATTGTTCCCGAAAATTGCAACTCTAATTCTTCCAAAACATTCTATTTATTTCTTTTTAGAATTTTCGAATAAAATTCACATTTCTTTAAAAATGAAAAACTAAAATTCTTTAAAACATAAAATTTTACGAAATTCGAATAAAATTCACATTTCTTTAAAAATGAAAAACTAAAATTCTTTAAAACATAAAATTTTACGAAAGTTCAAATTGTTTCAATTTGTCTAAAATTATGTTCGGGAATTGAATTATTATTTATTTACAAAAAAAAAATTGATAAAATAACTGTATTAAAATATTTATACTGTATTTAAATTGTGATTGCAATAATTGAAAAAATATATTCGGGAATTTTACACAAAATGTTTTTCAACATTTTTTCGAGTAGAATAAAAAAAATTCCCCCTAGTAAGTTAGTTATTGATATGTACTAAAAGAAAATCATTGAAAGTTTACAATATTTACGAATACGAATTCATTGAAAATTTAATAATGTTACTGCGTCGAAGTGCAAAATTTATCAAAAGATACTTGTCTATATTGGAAAATTCTAGTAAGCCACGCTTTTATTTTCTCATTTTTTTTATTTTCCCCTCTTTATCAGCGAACTGCTAATTATTCATTCTATAATCATTTTGAAAAGAATTTCAAATTTACAGTCAAATGCTTTTAAGGAAAAAGGATATAATTTTTCTCAACAATTTATAAAGCTACCCATTTTGATTGATCAACAATACAAAAAATACATTTTACCTAATTTATAATAGAATTCAAGCATATCTACTATAGAAAAAAATAATTTTTTTATTTCCCTTCTGGAAATTGGTCCTCGAGATACGATTCAGTATTGAATGATTCGCGAATCGACAGCTGTCAGTCAAAAGCATAGTAGTTGTCTATTCGTGAACGATGCTTTTGCTATATAAGAGATTGTATATTTTTTTTCCCCGAATAAATGTTGCGAAAGAAAAATATATAGAGCAACAGAGAGAAAAAGATTGTTCGTAAATTGGAAATACGAAATGGGAGGGGATATTTTTTGTGAATATTTGTCGAGAAAAAAAAATTTTTTTTAAAAAGAAGAGAAAAATGTTTGTAATATATCGAGAAACTCGTGATTGGAACGATGAAACATCAATTAAAATATATCAAAAGAAATATAAAAAAAAAATTTTTCTCTACAAATTGGATGTATTTTTAAAAAAGAGAAGTAAAAAATTAACGTTAAAGTTCTGTTTTGTTAAAAGGAAAAATTTTTTTCTACTCGTCTCTATGCTGATAAAAATGAGTCGTAAAAAATTTTTTTTTACATACGCGAGTTCTACTTAAATATTTAAGATAAAAATGTACACTCTTCTCGTCTCTCAATTGTCTCATATGAAAATGTCATAAATGGAGTTATACCTCGAAATTGAAAATATTATTTACTACGTACGGTAGCTACAAATATATATATATATATATATACAGTTTATACGTATACATACGGTACATACGTAAATGTGTCTGTATATATGTACTTTCTTTGTTTCACATCTTGTGACACCCTTGAGTTTATACCTTGGAAAGTCGTTACTGTGAAAATGAAGAGCTACGTTGCTGTAAAGTTTATCTATATGTCACGCACGTTGTAAAAAAATCGGTAGGAATTTGCAATAAAACAGCGTCAATAAAAAGTCTCGTTACATAGCTGTAACGTAAATTTGTAGAAAAAAAAATAAAAAGAAAAAAAAAAATATAAACTAAAATAAAATAAACCCTTTCCATATTTACATGCAGTAAGTGTCTACTTTTAAAATCCGATAAATATCGTAAAAAGCAACAAATATCGAGATATATATATCTATACAGATATATTTATATTTCCATCGCTTCTTTCCATAAAAAATAATATCGTTAAGTATTTTTCTCGTCAAAAAATATAACCGATAATATGTACTTAAAAAAAAAGAGGGAAGAAATTTTTCACAAATCCTTTAGCAGAATTTGCTGAAAAAAAAAATGTTTACTATTTCTTTGGTCAAATATTTCTTAATACATTTTATAATTGAAATTAATTGTTAATTAATTTTAATATTTTATTAAAATACATTATTATTATTATTATTATTTTTTATATTCTATTTTTTTTAATTTTAAATTTTTTTTATTTTATTTTATTTATTTATTTTTTTTTATTTTTTTTTATTTATTTATTTTTTTATTAAGTAGTTTGTATCAAAAGCCTTTGAGTTTATAAAATTTGAATAAATAAATAAATACTATGGTAAATATTAAAGAAAAAATATTTTTCTTCTTTCGTGAAAAGTGTAGAAAATATTGTTGTAAATGTTGGGGAAAAATTTTTTCACTGCATGAGAAAGTATTTAGAAAAAAAAGAAAAAATTGGAATCAATACTGTAGTAAAAATTGTGATTAATATAGTAGAAAAAATTTTCATTAATACTGTAGAAAAACTCGTAATCAATACTGTAGAAATAATTGTTAACAATATTTTAAAAAAATGTTGTAATCAATATTGTAGAAAAAATTGTTAACAATATTGTAGAAAAAATTGTTAACAATATTGTAGAAAAAATTGTTAACAATATTGTAGAAAAAATTGTTAACAATATTGTAAAAAAAATTGTTAACAATATTGTAAAAAACTATTTTTACTTGTTTTGGAAAATATCGAAAATATTATTGACATTGTAGAAAATATTATTGATAATATTCCAAAAAATACTGTTGCACATATTGAAGAAATTTTCTTTTATAAATATTTCGACGTGTTTGGAAACATTGTCGACAATATTGTAGAAAATATTGTAGAAAATATTTTTACTTGTTTAGAAAAATTGCTGGCTGAAGTCTCGAACATTCAAATGAACGAAATTTTTTTCACCTTAAGTATTTTGTAAAAAAATTACCATCTAAAAAAGAAAAATAATTGAAATTAAATAATATTTAGTTAAGAATTAATTTCTTTTAAGTTAAAAAATATTTTTTTTTATTTGTAAATAAATACGAATTTCATGAAGTGAAAAAAATATTGTCGTTCATTTGAACGTTCGAAACTTTAGAAACATGATAATATTATAGAAAATACTGTAACAAATATTTTCATTTTTTAGAAAAATTACTGATAATATTATAGAAAATACTGTAACAAATATTTTCATTCTTTAGAAAAATTACTGATAATATTATAGAAAACACTGTAACAAATATTTTCACTTTTTAGAAAAATTACTGATAATATTATAGAAAATACTTTAACAAATATTTTCACTTGTTTAGAGAAATTTGCTGACAATATTGTAGAAAATACAGTAGAAAAATATTTTCATTTATTTAGAAAAATATCGAAAAATATTGTAAAAAAAACTGTCGAAAATATTTTTGTTAATACTCTAAAAAACATTGTTAAAAAGGTAGAAAATTTTTTTACAAATATATTTCCACTTATTTAGAAAAAAATATTGTTTGAAATATTCACAATAGAAAAAAAATTGTTACAAATATTGTGAAAAATAATTTTCCCTCGTTAAGAAAAACTGGAAAAAATATCGTTGAGAATATTGTAGAAAACAATTTTTCCTTCTTTGAAAATAATTTAGAAAATATTTTAGCAAACGTGATTAAAAATTTACTAGAAAATATTCTCGAAAAATATTTAGTTCTCGTTTAGAAATATTTGCAGAATAAATAAAAAATATTGATAAAAATATTGTTGTAGTATTCTAAAAAATTTTGTTTAAAATATTGTAGAAAATTATTTTCACTTCTTTAAAACAAAAATTGTAGAATATAATGCTAAAAGTATTGTAGAACTCTCGAAACACACAATTTCTACTATTTAAGAAAATTTTTGTAGAAAATTGTATTTGAAACATTCTAAAAAGAATCTTCGAAAATATTGTTTAAAAGTTTTTTTTTTCTTTAAAAAAAAAAAAAAAAAAAAATTCGTTAAAATGTTATAGAAAATATTGTGTTAAAAATATTAAAAGAACAAAATTTCTGCTTCAGAAATATTACAGAATTTTCCAAGGAAAACGTTGTTAAAAATATTCTAGAGAACATTGTAAAAAATATTGTCGTAAATATTGTAGAAAACGTCATTGAAAATCTTATAGAAATTATTGTTTAAGCAAATATTTACTTTTTTAATAAAAATTAAAGAAAATATAAAACTATTATAAAATAGATAATTGTAGAAAATTTGTTGGAAAGCATTATAGAAAATATCATAGAAAATATTATAGAAAATATTATTTTAAATATTGCAGAAAATAATTCACACTTTTTTTAAGAAAAATCCTAGAAAATATTGTTGAAGGTATCAAAAGAAAATGTAAAAGAAAAAATTTCCATCCATTTTACATCTTTAGTAAAATAACAGAAAAATTGTTGGAAATTCTGTAGAAAATATTGTAAAAAATTACTCTATAATAAAAACAATATTAAAAAAAAACATTTTTTGTCAAAAATACAGAAAAAAAAGTTGTCAAAAAAATAACTTCTCAGTGTTTCGCTAGTAAAATTTAATCCTTAAAGAGTCGGTTAAAAAAAATTGAAAATCGAGAAAGTGAGTAGAGAAAAACAGGAAATGCGATAATTTCGAATCACAACACATTCTCTCTCTCTCTCTCTCTTTGGTTTCCGTTAACAAATCAGGTAAAAACTCGTTAGGCACTGTAACGCTCGATACGATCCTGGAGAACACGTGTTGTTATCACCACACTCGTAAACCCTACCAATCAAATTACATTCATTCACTCAATTTTTTTAACCCCCCCTTCTTCCCCCACCCTTCTTCAAAAACTCATTTCCAATTATCACTTTTTATTATCACTTTTATTTTTTAATCCAATTAAAATTTTTTGTTTACGTTTTGCGTGAAATCTCCTGATCCAGATGAGAAGCGAAAAAACATACTTGTTTTCGTCAATTTAAAATACATTTTTTCTTCTTTTTTTTAATTTTGTAAATTATTCAACAATATTTAAATATATATATGTATATATATATGCATGTATGTATATATAAATTTTTATTTAAATATCAACACTTTTATTTAGATTTTTTAAATAAATATTTTTTTTTAGAATTTATTTTGCCGTTTGACTTTTTGTATATATATATGTGTATGTATCTTCGTGAATGTCGTTTTCGGCTGACGGCGAATGTCAGCCGACGTCGACGCGCGTCTCATAAACAAGATCGGTCGGCATTTGTTTAAGCGCGCGCCTAAGTTTTCCGAGAGAGGAGTACAAGTTTGGAAAATAGGTGCTGCCACTGTGCGGCTACACGATAAACTAAACGAAGCGCAAAAACCAACCCTTCGACACTGAAACGTCGCGCAACTCCAGTCGCGACGCGCTTCTAGTGGGGGTCAGAATCTACCCTCTCTCGACTCTGTTCACTCGGCTAAATAAATACTGAATAAATAGCCCCAAAACTCCCTCCTTTCACCTCCTCCTCCTCCTCTTCTTCTTCTTCTTCTTCTTCTCCTTCTCTAACTCCCCCTCCCCCGTCGTCTTTCTTCTTCTTCGTCTTACTCTCTTTTCTTCACTTCCCTCTTTCTCATGGACCACCTTTCGTTTTATAACCACCCAAACTACTACTGCTACTACTCTTCACCAGTCCAATCGTCTCACCCTTTCAACCATCAAACCCTCTACTTTGGACTAATACTCGACACTCGAGTGAGTACAAACTTCCCCCTGTTACCCCCTCGGAACCACCCACCCCACTCCCTCTTCACTAGTAGAAAAACTTTCCTCTCACGGATTATGATTTTCCATCATTATTTTAACCAATTTTTCAACTGACTTCTTGTAGTTGTATTAACAAACTTTTTTCCACGTCTATTAATTTATTTTCTATTTGAACAACGAATAAAAAAAATTCGCGGGGAAAAAAATTAAATTTTTTAATTCAGGATTGATACAAATATTTAATTTTATTATTCTCTTTCCCTAATTGAGTGCCCCGATCAAAACTAACGTATATAGGTAATTCTCCATGAAACCAACAAATTGGTTATTGTTATTTTTATTATTATTTTTTTTCAATAAAAATAAAAATCATAATGTAAATTTTAAGTATGATAGTCAAGAATGAAATATCTGTTACGGGCCGGACAAATTGTTTGTAATTTTTGTATTTTTTAAACAAAGTAACTGTTCACGCATCCATGTAGCATAATTAGTTGCCATAGTTTTGTTATGTTAACAAAATTCATAGTTGAACTGATAGAAATTGTTTTTTGTTTAATTCAGGATTTAAAAATCTACTTCAGGAAATTTATGCAGTAATTTATGGTAATTTATAGAAATTTATGGCAATTTATAGAAATTTATGGTAATTTATACAGTCATTTATAAAAATTGTGAGGTAATTCATAATATTATTACAAAACATAATTCAAGATTAGAAAGACTAGTGCAGGAAATTTATAGTAATTTATAAATTTTTGAGGTACCTAAATAAATTTTTTAAGTAAATAAAAGAAAATTTTAAAAACTATTTTTTAAAATTTATGGAAATTTATAGGGTAATTTATGGAAATTTATGTTGTAATTTATGAAAATTTACGGAAATATATGTTGTAATTTTATAAATTATTTTAAATCATTTATCGTAATTTATTAACAAAATTTAAATGAAAATAAATTTTTGGCAACTTTCAGAAATTGGTACGTTAATTTATGAAAATTTATAAAGTAATTAATGTCACAACTTACTAAAATTATAGTTTAAACAAGTTAACTTTTATTTGTTTAATTTTATTTGGAAAAAATTACAAAAATTGTTGTAATTACACACTTGTTTAAACCACAAGTTCAATGAAAGACAAAAAAGGCTTCACCATGACGCAAAATAAATACTGTTTTTTAAAATAAATTATTAGCAATTTTCAATCGGTTTCATATTTCTGTCTTTTATATTCACTGAAATAATACGACTATACATTATTTGCTAAAAAAAATTATTTTTTTTTATTTATTATGAAAAATGTGAAGGCTTCACCTTGACGATTCTGTGATTCCCTGTACAAGGATGACGCTTAAAACGTAAAAAAAATGAAAAAAAGTATAACAATTTTTTTCTTTCGTAGTGAAACACTATTGAGGGAACTAAATTGTTGCTTGTACTAAAGAATACCGAAATTCTGATTTTATTTTTATGAAATATTTCAATTTTTTAAAAAGGCTTCACCATGACGCACAAAACTGGGGACAAGAAATAACATCAGAAAAAAAATTAAAAAATAATTTTTATTTACAATTAATTTAATTTTTTCAATTTTACACACTTAGACATTAAAAAAATGTTATCAATCATTATTTTTATTTGAGAATTTGACTAAAAATATTTATTTTTGTTTTGTAACTGACCCTTGGAATCACCTGTATAATTTTTTCACACACAAAATTCGAGAAAATGTTATAGAAAATATTGTGTTAAAAATATTAAAAGAACAAAATTTCTGCTTCAGAAATATTACAGAATTTTCCAAGGAAATCGTTGTTAAAAATATTCCAGAGAACATTGTAAAAAATATTGTCGTAAATATTGTAGAAAACGTCATTGAAAATTTTATAAAAATTATTGTTTAAGAAAATTTTTACTTTTTCAATAAAAATTAAATAAAATATAAAATAATTATAAAATAGATAATTGTAGAAAATTTGTTGGAAAGCATTATAGAAAATAGCACAGAAAATATTATTTTAAATATTGCAGAAAATAATTCACACTTTTTTTTAAGAAAAATCCTAGAAAATATTGTTGAAGGTATCAAAGAAAATCAATCAAAGATTGATACAAATATTTAATTTTATTATTCTCTTTCCCTAATTAGGTGCCCCGATCAAAACTAACGTATATAATTTTTTCAGACACAAAATTCTTCCCTTATAAATTAAAATTCATTTCTAAATCAATTTTTATTAGAAAATTCTACAAGAATTGAATATTTTAATAAAAAGGTAAATTATTTATTGAATAATTGAAGGTTTCATAAAAAATAATTCTCATGTAGAATTTTATAAACAAATTTAAAATAATTGAATTCTTTTAAGGAATTTTAACAAAAATTTGAAGAAAATTTACATTTTTCAAGGAATTTGAGAAAAATTGTATTAAAAATAATTGAAATTCTCCGATGAGTTTTATTAATTCATGAAAATCATTGAATTATTGCGAAGAAATTTTCAAAAAAATTTATAAATATGTGAATTTCTAAAGACATTTTTATTATTTATGAAAATAATTAGATTTTTGTGTATAATTTTAATTAATTTGTTTTTAAACAATTAAATTCTTTGGAAAAACCCTAATAGTAGATATTAAAAATCTTTGAATTGAGAAAAATTTTGGAAAATTGAAATTTTTCCAAGAATTTGTATTATTATAGTTTTTGAAAATAATTTAAATTCGGACAAGAATTTTATTATTTTATTAAAGATAATTCAAATTTTGACGAGAATGTGAAAATATTATTAAACATAATTGAAATTTCGTCAAAACTGTTTTTAAGGTAAGTAAAATTTTTCAAAAAAATTTAATTTCTGCAATTATTTGTAACGTCTTCAAAATTCAATTTGTTTAGTGTTTTTAATTATAAAATTCTTCCATAAGTTCATTATTTTTAATAATTAATTACATATATGTTGACAAATTTAACTAATTTTAGAAGATTTGGAGTTATTAAAATTTTTCAAAAATCTAAGTTTATTAAAATTTCTAATTAATTCAACATTGAAAGTTTCTAAAACTTCAAATTGTTATCGTTTGAAGTTAATTTATTCTAGCAAATTGTAAACGCAACTCTTTTAAAATTAAATTAATTTATTAAAGTAAAATTATTCATTAAATAATTTATTTACTTCATGATAGTTGTTCAAGATTCAAGTTATTTGAAAAGAAATTTTTGTCAGAAATTGGCAATATTGAAAATTTGTTTTTTTGTATTAAAATTCGCGGTACTTTTACATGAGTTAAAGAAAGAAACAAAAATTTAGAATTTTCTTGTGAATTTTAAAAATTAAATTTTTTTCAGTACTTTAAATAAAAATTCCAGAGTTTTCCCTGAATTACCAATGTCAGATTATAATTATATGTTCAAGATAATTTTTACAGGAATAAAAATATTAAATTAATAAATGATAATTTTTAATGATAATTTCATCCCTTTTATTTTGTTTTAATTTTTTTTCGAATATTTAATACAATTATTATTTTCTACAATTTTTAACCAAAACTATTTTTAAAATGAATTATTTTTAACAATTTTTAAATAGTTCTTTGATATTTGATATTCAATTTTCATCTAAATTTTTAAGTGAAATTAAATTTTAAGGGACAGTTTCACCAATACCGATTGAAAGTTAATCAATAATTTAATCCTTAATTAACTAATTATAAGCTATTAAACTGGCTTTAATTATTGATTAACTTTTCATTGAGGTTAGTCGAATTAGCCCTAAATTAATTTTGATTAGAAAATTCTACGAGAACTCAATTATTGAAATATAAAAATAAATAATATATTGAATAATTGAATCTTTTAAAAATGGATTTTTATTAAGAATTTTATCAAAACAATATTTAAAAAATTGTATTTTTTTCACGAATTTAAATAAATTTTTTTTTAAAAATAATTACATTTTTCTAGGAATTAAATTAAAATTGCATTTAAAGTAATTGACATTTTATGATGAGAGTTTTTATTTATATGAAAATAATTGGATTCTTACAAAGAATTTTATTATTTATGAAAATAATTTAATTTCAGAAAAAAGTTTATTATTTATGAAAACAGTGGAATTATTGCAAAGAAATTTTAAAAAAATAAATATAATAAAACATGTGTAAATAATTGACTTCCTCTGACACTTTTATTATTCATAAAATTAATTAAATGTTTGCGTATTACTTTATAAATTAATTTGTTAAAATAATTGAATTCTTTGGAGAAATTTTATTAAAATAGTAGATATATTCAAAATCATTGATTTGCGGAGATTTTCAAACAATAATTGAAATTTTGCAAAGAATATTATTAATAGTTTTGAAAATAATTGAATTCGCATTAAAAAAATAAAATCACAGAAAAATAATTAAAATTTCATTGATTGAGAGATAAAAATATATAAATTTAGTATTTAAAAAAATTACTAAAGCAAATCTTTTTCTAAACAACAAAAATAATATTAAATAGAAGAATGTCGAATCAGAAATTTTTCAACAAATTTAGTCCTCAACAACTAATTTTCCGCTCAAATGGAAAATCTGTCTGACCTAATAAGCCTTCATCTTATATATAAAAACCCAATAATTCCTTTTCGCTTCCTGTTTTTCTATTTAAAAAAAAAATTCCCTTTATTTTAAAATCAATTTTTTTTCAAGAATCCACTCGAGAACTACTTCAAACCAACGTCTGAATAGAAGATAAGCTAAGAAAATTCAAAGAATCAAACAAATTACCTCATTGTTTGTTTTAAACAAACAAAAGGTCCTTATACTTCACGAGACGAAATAATATTTAACAATAATAAAAAAAACACCGAACATTGTGTTCTCACCGCATTTTCCACTGAAAATATATTTTCGATTTATTGTATGACGGGGAAAATTTTTTCAATATGATGTCTAATTCATACAAGAAAGAAAATTATGAAATACTTTTTGATTTTTATAAAAATGTTTATAAATTTTTAACTAAACATTTATTTGGTTAATTTTAATACCTAAAAATGGCTTTTATTCGAAATACTTTGTTTCAATTTGACATTTGTTACAGTGAGTATTAATAAATTATAAGATATCGAACCGAAAATGATACAAATAATTAAATGAACAAATAAATAATTAAATACAAAATTTAAAAAAAATTAAACAAATAAAGAAATAAATAATTAAATACAAAATTTAAAAAAAAATGAAACAAATAAAGAAATAAATAATTAAATACACAATTGAACAAAAAAATAATGAAACAAATAAAAATACAAAACAAAAAATAATTGAATAAACGAACAGATAAATGAATAAGTTAATTTATTAAATTAATTGAATAAAGAAAATAATTATTTTAGTACATTGACCTGAAATATCGGAGAATATTTTGAACCCAAATAGTTTTTTTTCCAAAGCGTACAAATGCACAGCACATATTGAACATTGAAGAATCTTTTTTTGTTTTTCATTAAATCAAAAAACGTGATCAACGATAAACTAATTTAACACAACAATACCGATGGATTGACGACACCACCCGATTTAATCCATCAACATTTTTTTTCCGATTGTAAATTTGACATTTTCCTCTTTCTCTCTGTCTCTCTTATATATATATAGGTTGTTTTTTTTCTATTTTCTGTTTTTTTTTCGAAATTCACGAAAACGAAATTCCATGTTTTCAAACGAGTGTGCCATGAAAAAATATTTACGAATCCTATGACATGCATTTCGTTTAAGCGAAACCAGTGTCAAAGACTAAGAGAGTTCTTTTACAAAAAAATAAAAAAATAATACACTTTACATTTATGAATATATAGAAAATTAAATGCACTTTTTTAACTCTCTTTCTCTCTTACTCTACTAAATTTTATTATAAAAATACAGTTTTGATATTATAAAATTCCATTAAATTTAAAAAATAATTCAACAGGAAGGAAATTTGCAAATTTAATATAATTTTAATTGACAAATTCAGAATTGATGTCGAATGAAAAATTAAGTATTTAACAAAATTTTCATCTTTAATTGACACAAAAAAGGTGGTGATGATAAATAAGAGATGAGGATATTTTAATTTTAATCTCACTGACTACTCTATTTTTCACATTTAACAGAAATAATGTAATCCTACAAAATTCAGATTTTCCGTTGCATAAATTTTTCAATTATCTAATCATTAAATTTTTTTTTCTATTAAAGAGAATTCTTTTTCTAAGTTAAAAATTTTCTTCTATATTTTAGTTAAAATTATCGATTCCTTTTTTCTCAGAAAGCGAAGTGAGATATAAAAATTTGTTTCATTTATTCTATTTTCTCATTGTAAAAAAATGTATTTCATTTCAAAAAAACATTTTTATTTAATGTTTGAATTATTAATTTTTAATATAAAAATGATCAGAATCGAACTCGATATGCATGTAATTAGTGCATCGTTATAATTGTAATATACGTACAAATCTATACTGATCTATTATTCTGGAATTTTGATAACAATTATAATAATAATCATTATTTATTTGTCGTAGTTGTAATTTGAATATAAAAATAAATTTACAACAATTATTATTATTAATATTATTATTAATATTGCACTAATAATAATAATAACATAATTAACACAATTATTATTATTACTATTATTATTATTATTATTATTATTATTATTATTATTATTACATTAATAATAATAATAACGTAATTAATAATTATTTATTTATTGTTTTACAATTTATTGTAATTTTTGAAATTCTTATTGTTTTCTATAAATATATGTATACGAAGGATTTATTGATAAAATGTGGCAAAATATTCATGAATTTTGTATTTTGTTAAAGATTTTGATTCATGAATTCTTAATAATTTAATATTTAATTTATTTTAATTAAAAATGTTCTTTTCATACAAATTAAAACTTTATGTATTTAATTATTTACTTTAATCTTTATCGATTGAAATTTTAATTGAAGTTTGGGAAAAATAAAATTAATAAAATTAATAAAATTAATATAATTAATAAAATTATTAAAACTAATAAAATTATTAAAACTAATAAAATTAATAAAACAAATAAAATTAATAAATCAAATAAAACTAATAAAATTGCAAAAACAGAAATTATGTTTTAATAGAAATAAAGTTAATAAAAAATTGATAAAAGTTAATAAAATCAAATTAAAAATTTAATTTAATTTAAATTTAAATTTAAGTTAAGAATTAAAGAAGAATGAATTTTTTTTTATATTTTCATCACACACATGCTGGAATATTTCGTTGAAGGCAAGAAGAAAATCCATATAGGGTTTCCATGAAGGCTGACTAAAGCAAAACTGTATTCACTGAATTGAAATGAGTCTTCCCTGGCATGTTGCACTTTACGATCAGACATTATTCTGTTTCACCTGACGTGAATTATTTCTCACTTTAACATCTGTTCAGCTTTGGCGATTCGGCTAAAGCAGATAAAACCATCCACTCTTGAAACTTTTTTACAAGTCCAATTACGTTAATTTTTTTTTTTTATTTTTGCTTATATATTTTTTTTAATGCACACGACTTCAAAAAGTCACTTCTAACCAAAGGGACTTTTACAGTACTTTTCATATATTACGAAAATAAAACAAAAAATCTCCACTGGTCATCAAAAAAGAATTTTTTCTCTTCACCATGTGCACGCGATGCATAAGAAAGCATTTAATAAATATTTTGCAATTTTTAAATATTGAAGAAAAAAGAAAAAAATTTATTGCGTTCTGAAAGAAATTTTCTAATTTACAAAATTCTGTGTTTAAGTCGCGTTAATCGATTAAAACGATTTAAAATTTTTTTTAATTTAATTTTTGGGTAAAAAAGCTTTTTTAAAGTCTGGTTCTAGTCAGACAAAACTTTTTCAACTGAACTTATATTTTAATAAATAAATTAATTAATTAATATGTAAATAAATAAATTATTAAATTAACAAGTAAATAAATAAATTAATTAATTTATAAGTAAATAAATTAATTAATTTATAAGTAAATAAATTAATTAATTTATAAGTAAATAAATTAATTATTATTAAATTAATAAACATATTTGCTTATAATTTATTAATTATTAAATTAATAAGCAAATAAATAAAAATAATTAATTAAAAAACACGAGAAAACTGATTTCAAGTAAAATCTAATAAAAATCCCCCACTTAAAAAAATACGTTTAAAAGAAAACTTTTCTATAAAAAAAAATTTCCTCTCAAATTCTAAATTTTTATTACAATTTTCCCTGCGCGCTCTTTATTATCATTTCTTCCCACACTCCACATTCCACATTTTCCGCGCTATAAAAGATTTCTCTCGAATTAATATCGTGTATATAAATGTTGTCTTTGTGCCAATATAATTATCTTTATTTTTCCAGTTCTTTGATTTCTCTGAATTGATTTTTCTCGTCACAAGATTTTTCGTGAAAGGAAAAATCAAGGAAACTTTCCATTGAGGGGCGAACGGCTCTTCCGGTTGGTGAAGGCTGTGCAAGACGTTAGGAAATCATTGAAGAATACTGTGCTAACTTTACCCGACGGAAATCTTAGAAAAGCCGTAAACGAGTCCCATAAAAAGTTTTTTATTCGGCCAAAAAAAAGAGAAAAAAGAAAAAAAGTCTTCAAAAGATAAAATGTCATTTGCTCAAAAAAAAAAAGAAAAGAAAACTATTCTTTTCATTTTTGATTATATCCATTACATGCTGAAAATTTAATTAAAATACAAACTTTTTAGGCACGAGTGAAAAATCATTCGAAGAGGGGAAAAGGAGAAGAAAAAGGAAGAAGAGAATAGTGAAAAAGAAAATTGGAATTTGAAGAAAATTTAAGAAAAACAATAGTTGAACTGCGTGGTAAATTATAAAAGAAAATACTCATAGCTAATAAATATTTCCTTGGTTCAAATACATATTTATTGGATAATAACCAAATAGAAGATTTATTTGAATTAGATAAATTTTTTTTGAGTCAAATAAATTTTTTTTGCGTCAAATAAATTTTTTTTTGAGTCAAATAAATTTTTTTTGAGTCAAATAAATTTTTTTTCAGTCAAATAAATTTTTTTTATCCAAATAAATTTTTTTTTCCAGTGCACTTAGAAAGCAATTTATTTGAATCAACTATCATCTTTGTTATAACGTCAACCAAAAATTATCTTCGATTTAAACATAATAATTTTGATTCAATACATAATAAATTTGATTCAATAAAAATTATGTTTAATTCAATTATAAAATATGCTTAATTTAAACATATTTTTTTGGTTGACTACTTATTTTTGATTTATAAAAAATTTTCTTCTCGTTATGTATGTAAATCTATGTAAATATAGGTTAATATTGTAAATGTAAAAATAGTAAATGCAGGTCTCGGATCGTCTTTAAGACTCAAAAAAAGTCGCCTTAGTCGCATAAATTCACAACAAAAGTCACGAAAAGTCGCATAAAATTTCCGAAAAAGTAGGAAAAAAGTCAAAAGAAATTTTTAGGAAAAAACGCCGAAAAGGAAACACGAAATTGTCAAAAATGTAAAAAAAATCACATTTCTCGCCAACACATATTCTTCAACATCAAACAATCTGGAATAATATTTAATAAAATTTATTAAAATGCCGCATGGCAAAATTTTAATTAGGTATTTTTAACATTTTTTTTAAATCTGTTCAAAATTTCCATTATTTTTATAAATAATAAAATACTTTTCCAAAATTCAATTATTTTAATAAAATTTAAAAAAATGCATATCAAAATTAAAATTAGGTATTTTTAACATTTTTTTAAAAAACCTGTTCAAAATATCAATTATTTTTATAAATAATAACATTCTTTTCCAAAATTCAATTATTTAAAATAAACTTAATAAAATGCCTGTCATAATTTCAAATTATCTTTATAAATAAAAAAAATTCTTTTCTAAAATTCATTTATTTTCAAAAATAATGAAATTCTTCGCAAAAATTCAATTACATTCAAATTTTTTTTAAAATTTCTCGTCATAATTTATAAATAATAAAATTCATCCTAGAAATTCATTTATTTTCAAAAGTAATAAAATTCTCCGCAGAATTTCAATTATTTTCAAATTTTTTTTAATTTCTCGTCAAATTATCATTATCTTCATAAATAAAAAAATTCATCATGGAAATTCAATTATTTTCAAAAGTTCTGATAAAATTCTTTGCAAAATTCAATTATCTTAAAAAATAACAAAATACATCGCAGAAATTCAATTATTTTCAAAATTTTTTTTTAAATTCTCAAAATTTCAATTATCTTTATAAATATCAAAACTCTTTTTCAAAATTCAATTACTTTTAAACATTTTTAAAAAAAATCTGTTCAAAATTTTAATTATTGTTATAAATAATAAAAATTCTTTTCCAAAATTCAATTATTTAAAAAAAATTAATTAAAATGCATTGCAAAATTTTAATTAGGTATTTTAAACATTTTTTTAAAATCTGTTCAAAACTTCAATTATTTTTATAAATAATAAAATTCTTTTCCAAAATTCAATTATTTAAAAAAAATTTAATAAAATGCCTGTCATAATTTCAATTATCTTTATAAATATCAAAACTCTTTTTCAAAATTCATTTATTTTCAAAAATAATGAAATTCTTCGCAAAAATTCAAATACATTCAAATTTTTTTTAAAAATTTCTCGCCAAAATTTTATAAATAATAAAATTCATCATGAAAATTGAATTATTTTCAAAAGTACTAAAATTCTCCGCAGAATTTCAATTATTTTCAAAATTTTTTTTTAATTTCTCGTCAAATTATCATTATCTTCGTAAGTAAAAAAATTCATCATGGAAATTCAATTATTTTCAAAATTTCTGATATAATTCTTTGCAAAATTCAATTATCTTAAAAAAATAACAAAATACATCGCCGAAATTCAATTATTTTTAAACTTTTTTTTTTATATTCTCAAAATTTCAATTATCAAAATTTCTGTTAAAATTCTTTGAAAAATTCAATTATCTCGAAAAATAAGAAAATTCATCTCAGAAATTCAATTATTTTCAAATTTTTTATAATTCTCCCCACAATTTCAACTATTTTTAAAAATATCAAAATTCTTCTTCACAATTCAATTACTTTTAATCGTTTTTAAAGAACATCTGTTCAAAATTTCAATTATCCTTATAAATAATAAAACTCTTCTCTGAAATTCAATTATTTGCAAAGAATTTCAATAAAATTATTGTTAAAATTTTAATTATCTTTATAAATAAAAAAATTCATCCTAGAAATTCAATTATTTTCAAATTCTTTTTTTTTCATAAAATCTTACAATATAAAATAATGATTTTATCACTCGGTCATATTTAATTATTGTAAAACATGAAGAAATCGATTGCCCGGAGTCGAAAACACGGAGTAATCGATTTCTTCATGTTTTATAACAATTTTTTATAAGTAGTTTAATTTCAAAAAAGGTTTGAATTTGAATTTTTTGAAGAATTTTAATTCTTATGGAAAAATAGTAATTAAATATTTATTTAAGAAAGAAGTTATTGATCTTTTTTTGAAAAATTTGAAAGAAATCTGTAAATAAACTTAATAGAACATTTTTTGACTTGAACTTTTTCCTTTAACTTTAATTCTCTGAAAATTTAAAAAATTTCAGTCGCATTTTACTAAAAAAAATCTCGAAAAAGTTGATTAGTCGCATCTTTTCACAAAAAAGTCGAAAAAATCACACATCACATTAAAAAATTTTCATTTTTTTTTTTTTTTTAAATTTTTTTATCACATTAAAATTTTATTAGTCACATTTCCTTAGAAAAGTCGAAAAAAGTCGAAAAAGTCGCACAATCGGAGCCCTGTAAATGTAAATATGCCGAGTATTTAAAATTTCGACAAATAAGTAGAAAAATAAAAATAAAAACTAATTTTCCATTCTGTGTGTCTTTTATTCATAATATGAAATATAACGAAAAGTAAACTTTCCTATCAAGTTTTATTGCATTTGAAAACTCGAAATAGCTTCTTGCAAGTGATAAAAATTGTATTTATGAGTTGGTAAAATCGTGTTAGTGTGCTAAGGATAGTAGCGAGAGGGTTGGGCAAAGAAAAAAAAAGGAGGGAGAAGAGAATGCAGTAACATGCTACAAAGTACTTGGACAAAACTTAACTCTAAATGGATGTCAGTAACCACCTTCCCCAACCCCAAAGTAACAGGCAAGGTTGTTCAGACTTTAAAATAGTGTACGACACTTCCTCGCCACTCTAGCAATAAATTTTTTTTCCATCTCAGGTGTAGACGACTATCTACTGACCAATATCACGTTACAACCATCAGCGACTATAAATACTATTTACAAACTCTTCCAAACTATCATTAATCATACCTTTTTTATTCAATTAAACCAAAAAAAAAAAAAAAATACTTACAAAAAAAAATACTTACAAAAAAAAAATACTTACAAAAAAAATACTTACAAAAAAATACTTACAAAAAAATACTTACAACAACAAAAAATTCAACAAATTTATAAAACAGACCCAAGAATACAGATAAAACAAAAGATCTAAAAAAAATTTTAATTAAAAACCCAACGATAGGATCTTTCTAAAGTAATTAAAAAAATTTACTTTCCGGAAAAATAATTAACAAACCTTTCAAAACAAAAGTAGGAAAAAAATAGTTTCTATTGAGCAAATAATTCAATTAAATAAATCATTTTGATATAGAAAAAATTTTTTCAGTAATATCTTAAGAAAATAGGAAAAAATGATTTTAAATAGGAGTAAAAAACATATTCTTCGTAAAGTGAAATTCTAAATATTAAACAGGGCGGAAAATTTCAAATTACATATAGCGGAAGTAGAAGAAACAAAGTTCTTTGTTCATTTAGTATATTCTAGATAAGAGTTACGTTTTATTTTAAATAAAAAAAAACTGACAGTATTTTTTAAAACATCCTACATCATTATTGCAGTGCATTTTAAGGAGAATTGGTGCATAAAAATATGTATATATATATGAGAAAGATACGTTTCGAAACAGTAATTTCTTCCTTCGTTTCTTTCGCAATTTAAGCAAACATTCACCCCTAGCAAAATTTTACCATTCTTTTCAAGAAGAAAAAATACTTAGCTCTAGTAAAAATATTTTTTGATTTTATAATCTCTTAGAATTTAATTATGAAATTAATTCTAAAAATTGGTTTATAAACCTAAAAATGTATTTAAAAATAGACTAACTAAAAGTTTTATATTATAAAAAAAAATTTTATTTAAATTTTATCAAGACTGTAAGTTTAGGTTTACTACCAATAGAGAAAAGTCGACTCCCAGTCAGATTTGTTCTTTTTCTTTAGAAAATTTTAGTTGACAAATCGAAAATACAAGTATTTTTTTATGATTCATAATAAAATAATATTACAAATTAGAAATTTATTGCAAAAATTATGATTAACAAATAAAAACATACCCATTTTTGTTTTTGAATATGCTTTTTTGTATACAGCAAATTTCGTATTACTGATCTTTATATTATACAAATTATTCTACTTTTTATTTATAAAAAATATTTAAAAATTTAAGAAATTAAATTATTATTAAATTATTATTATTATTATTAAATTATTAATTAATTAATTATTAATTGTTAAAATTTACATTAAGAAGTAGGATAATATACCCAATTTATGCACAATTTTTCTTTCTCAAAAAAATAATTGTTTACAAACTCATTTTTTTCTTTTGGGAAGATTTTGTATAAAATTTTCAAAAAGAAATAATTCGCATCAATTCTTTTTCTCAATTTCCATTCTTTTAATAAAATTCAAAGTTTTTTCTAAAATAAAAGATAAAATACAAAAATGTAAGTAAAATGTTTATAATCGACATTTCTCAAGTAGAAAATTTAATTCCAAATTTTTTAGAAAAGAAAGAAAAACATTTTATTGAAAAAAATGTTCTGCAAAAATTTATTTAGGAATATCGTTAATTGTAAAATTATTCGAAAACAATAATTTCTTTTATAAATATTTAATTATTATTTTTCCATGGGAATTAAGATTTTCAAAAATTTCAAAGTCAAATTTATTTTAAATCAATCAACTTTAATAATATTGTAATAAAACATAAAAATAACAATTAATGATCGATTTCTTCATGTTTTACAATAATTAAAATTGATCGAGTGTTGAAATTATATTTTATACTAGAAAAATATTGTTACTATGTAACTTCTTAAAAATTATTTTCATATTCTATTATTATCTAAAATTTAAACTAAAATTCATTTCTAAATCAATTTTTATTAGAAAATTCTACAAGAATTGAATATTTTAATAAAAAAGGTAAATTATTTATTGAATAATTGAAGGTTTCATGAAATTTAATTCTTATAAAGAATTTTATTAACAAATTTCAAAAAATTGAATTCTTTTAACGAATTTTAATAAAAATTTGAACAAATAGTTACATTTTTCAAGAAAATTGATAAAAAATTGTATTAAAAATAATTGAAATTCCGCGATGAATTGTATTAATTAATGAAAATAATTGAATTATTGAGAAGAAATTTATAAAAAAATTTGTAAATATTTGAATTCCTGCAAAATTTTTATTATTTATGAAAATAATTAAATGGTTGTGTATAATTTTAATAAATTTGTTTTTAAATAATTTAATTCTTTGGAAAAATGCTAATAGTAAATATTGAAAATCTTTGAATTGAGTAAATTTTTTGAAAATAATTAAATTTTTTACAAGAATTTGAATTATTGAAGATTTTGAGAATAATTATAACTTGGAGAAGAATTTTATTATTTTTAAAGATAATTCAAATTTTGACGAGAATGTGAAAATATTATTGAACATAATTGAAATTTCGTCAAAACTGTTTTTAGGGTAAGTAAAATTTTTCAAAAAAAAATTTAATTTCTGCAATTATTTGTAACGTCTTCAAAATTCAATTTGTTTAGTGTTTTCAATTATAAAATTCTTCTATAAATCCATTATGTTTAATAATTAATTAAATACGTGTTGACAAATTTAACTAATTTGAGAAGATTTTGAGTTATTAAAATTTTTAAAAAGTCTATGTTTATTAAAATTTCTAATTAATTCAACATTGAATGTTTCTAATACTTCGAATTGTTACCG
Source organism: Leptopilina drosophilae (assembly GCA_032873175.1). Lineage (NCBI taxonomy): Eukaryota > Metazoa > Arthropoda > Insecta > Hymenoptera > Figitidae > Leptopilina > Leptopilina drosophilae. Next base: position 55,644,539 of record CM065479.1, read on the forward strand.
TTTGAAGTTAATTTGTTCACGCAAATTGTAAACGCAACTCTTTTAAAATTAAATTAATTTATTAAAGTAAAATTATTCATTAAATAATTTATTTACTTTATGATAGTTGTTCAAGATTCAAGTTATTTGAAAAGAAATTTTTGTCAGAAATTCGCAATATTGAAAATTTGTTTTTTTTGTATTAAAATTAGCGGTACTTTTACATGAGTTAAAAAAAGAAACAAAAATTTAGAATTTTCTTATGAATTTTAAAAAATTAAATTTTTTTCAGTACATTAAATAAAAATTCCAGAGTTTTCCCTGAATTCCCAATGTCAGATTATAATTATAATTATATAGTAATATTAAAACTGCATTTTCCAATTTACATTGTATTTAAAAAAAATTTGTATTAAAAATTTCGACATACTGTTATTTTTAAAATTGCAAACACTGAGAAAACGATTTATTTGATTCAAACATATTTTGTTTAAATCAAACTTAAAATATCTTTGGCTATACAGTGAAAACAAATTTAAGTTAAATTCAAACATATTTTTTGGTTCATTTATAGAAATAATATATTTAATTCAAACATAATTTATAGTTAATTTTAATTTATTTATTATCAAATTTTAAGTTTAAATCAAACATAACATTTTCAAACATATTTTCTGTTTAAACCAAAACAGAAAATACGTTGGAATATTTAATTACAAACATAATTAAAACAAACAAATTGAAACATAATTAAAACAAAAATTATTTTGGAATCAAAGCAGTAAATATTTTCTATATATCGGAATTAAGCTTACAAACTAATTTCAATTAAACAAAATCACTTTAAATTATTTTTTTACTCGAAACGAGTATAATGTTTTCTGAGTGAATTGTATTTCAAAAAGTGAGCGAAAAGTCAGGCTTGTTGCTAGTACCATGTAATTATAAATTTTCTACCTTTTTAAAATTAAAATTCAATTATGCCAACATTAAAATTCTTATAACAACAAAAGTACACCCAGAGAAAAAAGTTATTTATTTTAACTAAAAGTGTATATTTTAAAAAAATTTATTTGTTGCAGATAAATATTTTATTCAAAATAAATAAACTAATATTTATTTCAATTAAATGCACTTTGTAATCTAAAATAAAGAAATATATTTGCAATTTAGGAAATAGTATATTTGTAGCAAATAAAAAATATATTTGATTCAAATAAATGTTTGTTTGACTTATAAGTAGTCTGCGCATATTGCATTATTGAAAACAATAAGATGTTTTGCTTTTAACAGTTTAACGCGTATAAGTATAAGAGATTCATTCATTATGAATAGTTAACAAATTTCATTATTTTAAGTACAGAATTTTTCTTTTTAAGTGAAAATTTAAATTAGTACAAAGTAACAGATTTGTATGTGATTTCATTTACATTTTAGTGTCTTATTTGAAATTTTGTGAGAAAAATGTGACAGTGGACTTTTACATATGAAGTCGAAAAGTAAAGTTAGATGACTGAGAAGATCTGAGTTTATTTAACAAATATTCTTATAAAAATAAACATTTATTTTAATGAATATTAAGAGTTTCATTAGTGATTGTGATTGTTAAATTTATTTGAAGGTTATAAGTGAATTTTAATATTTCAGAATGCTTACGGATTTATTAAAATGAAAAATGTTTTTTTCTTGCTCTAAAGATAAAATATATTTAAAGAAAATATAAAATATTTTTCATTCAAATAAAAATGGATATTTAAACGAAATATATTAATTCAAATAAAAAATATTATTTGAGCTAAATAAAAGTTTAGTTGGTTCTGTGACAAATATCCTTTTTTATTTGTTTCAAATCAATTTTATTTAATTCAAATAAATCATTTCTCTGGGTGTATATCCACTTCCATTAAAAAATAAAAAAAAAATCACTAACAGAAAGAAAAATTATCAAATGCAAAATCGAATAGGAAAAATAGTAAAAAAAAACGAAAAGAAAAGAGGACACAAAAAAATAGGGAAAACTCCTAACAATGGAAAGTGGCGAACATAAAAGTGAGAAAAAGCAAAGAAGCGATAGGGGCGTGGGGAGGGGGAGAGAGAAAGAGAGAGAAAGAGAGGAAGTGGAAAAAGTGTATTACTTTAGGTGGTGTGTTTGAGGGCGATTGGTTCGGGGTGAAAACAAATTCGATAGCCGCTTTGTCTGCATCGAAGAGGATAGCAGGTGTGGTAACCTATCTAGAAGGCGAATGAGATTCTGCACGAAGCATCTTCTCTCTTGACTGCTCGGTCATTCTCAGACGTGCTGAAAATCCCAATTTCGCATCTTTCCACCCCCCAAACCACCATTATCCAACTTGAATTTGAATGCATATCGCGCGTGAAAATGATCCAACGCCACAAACCGCACGAGAATTTATAATTCACTCGAGATACATTAAGCACAGAGGGAAAGAGAGAAATAGGGAGAGAGAGAAACGCCAGTGAACTGATTTTAGAGTGCAACAGTTGAAATAATAATGAAAAAAATATGAATTTATCAATGGAAATATATTCACAATTATATTAATTTTCTGCGTTCGAATAAAAAAAAATTGTATATTAAATTTCGAATTTTGTAATTAAATACCAAGAAGTAAAGTAATATACAATGTTTGATACGCACTTTATCGATAATGTACTCGCATTTTCTAGCTGAAGCAATTATTAATTAGTAATTTCATCTACACGAAATAGATTACAGTTTACAGGATTGATTAATAATATTCGATTAAGGGCGTTTCCCAGTATTACAGTTCAATTTAAATTTCTCCAAATCTAATGATAGTGAGGAACATTATTAATAATAGTGTTGAAAATATTAATTATCATTAAGAGTATTAAAACTATTAATGATAGTTTCTTTACTTAAGGATAATAAGTAATCTTAATGATAATTACCACAAATTTTAATTATTAAATAATAGTAATTAAAAGAATACAATTATGATCATGAATTAAAATTACAATTTGAATTCTCATTAATTTTCATTATTAAATTAAAAAAAAATTAGTATGGAATAATTAGTATTCAAAATATTAAATATGATTAAAACTATTAACGATACTTTCTTTAGTTAAAGATCATAAGTAATCTTAATGATAATTACCACAAATTTTAATTATTAAATAATAATAATTAAAAGAATACAATTATGATCACGAATTAAAATTACAATTTGAATTCTCATTAATTTTCATTATTAAATTAAAAAAAAATTAGTATGGAATAATTAGTATTCAAAATATTAAATATGATTAAAACTATTAACGATACTTTCTTTAGTTAAAGATCATAAGTAATCTTAATGATAATTACCACAAATTTTAATTATTAAATAATAATAATTAAAAGAATACAATTATGATCACGAATTAAAATTACAATTTGAATTCTCATTCATTTTCATTATTAAATAAAAAAAATTAGAATGGAATAGAATAAATAAAAAAAATTTGAATACTAATTAAAAAATTAGTATTCAAAACATTAATTACCATTAAAACTATTGATGATACTTTCTATGTTTAAGGATAATAAGAAATCTTAATGATAATTACTATAATTTCGATTATTAAATAATAATCATGATAATTATAATTATAATTACAATTTGTAGAAAGAGAAAATTACAATTTGTATTCTCATTCATTTTGATTATTAAATTTTAAAAAATTAGTATTGAATAATTAGTATTGAAAATATTAAATATGATTAAAACTATTAATGATAATTACTACAATTTCGATTATTAAATAATAATCATGATAATTATAATTATAATAATTACAATTTGTAGAAAGAGAAAATTACAATTTGCATTCTCATTCATTTTGATTATTAAATTTTAAAAAATTACTATTAAATAATTAGTATTAAAAATATTAGATATGATTAAAACTATTAACGATACTTTCTTTAGTTAAAGATTTACTTTTAAAAAACCCGAATTTTTATTCATAATCGTGATTGAAAAATTAAAAAAAGAAATTATTTAAATTTTTTTACCTTTTTCTTAATACAATTTAACATTTTGTTAAAATAAGTTTTGAATTTTTTTTAAAAATAAATAAAGAAAATATATAATTTTGAATTGACAAACAAAATTTTGTTAGAAAACTAATTTTTTGAAAAATAATTTTAAAGATATGAAAAAATTAAAAAAAATATAAATAATTTGCGTGATCTTGATTTGTCAATTATTAATTTCACAAGATTATATATTTTTTTTGAAAAAAGAAATAAAAATTTCATAATTTCTCTTTCTCAATGACAATTATTTTTAAAAAATTCAAATTTTTCATTAAAATAGAGAAAAAAAGTTTGCTGATTTTCTATATTGTAAATTTTTATAATTTTTACCTCGTTTTCAAACTTGGCAACGAGGAAATAAATATTTTAATTATTCGGAATTTTTTGTAAAGGAATAAAGATTTTTTAGAGTAATGAGAAAATAAAAAATAATATAAAAGAATAAGAGATACGTGCGAGAACATTTTTGGTCAATTTTTAAAAAAATACTAAATAATTAATAATTCTTTGTCAACTATTGAAAGAATACAATTAATAGTTAATTAAAGCTATACAATTTGTATTCTTAATTATTTTGAGTATTAAATTTAAAAAAGAAATTACGGAAAAAATTTATTAATTGAGCTAAAACATTTATTATCAAATCTTATTCAAATTTATTTGATTAAATACATTATTCAAATGCTTATTATTAAATCAAAATTTTATTAAAAATTATGTTACAAAATTAAGAAATTATTTTAATGTCCTAATCTTTTGTTTAAAAACATTTAACATTTTGTTAAATAATTTTCGAATTTGGTTAGAAATAAATCAAAGAATCTATAGAAATTCGATTTGTCAGACAACATATTTCTTTAATAGAAAAGAATAAAAAAAGTTTTCATGATCTTGATTTGACAACTATAACTTTTACATTATTACAAGATTATTAAGAAAAAAATATAAACATAATAAATATAAATAATATATATGTAACCCTTAAAATTATTTATCAAAATAACAAAAAAAATCATTTAGTTATATATCACAAAAAAATATAACCTCAAAAAAATCAAATTAATGTTTAATTATTGACATACAAGACCACCAGGTTAAATGCCAATCAATTAAATAAACTAAATTAAAAGCAATAAATAAATTTTAGGTTACACTGGCGTTGCAAAAATAAAGAAATTAAATTATTACAAATTAAATAAAAAAATTATTGTTGGGCGCCAGACTGAGTAAAATTACGAAAGAAAATTAATTATCAGCAACGACTTCGAAATTACTCGGCAACTCAAAATTAAACAGTAGAGAGGGGTGGACGTTAGCAATAAAGACTAAAAAAACCAATTATCTACAATCAAAAATCAATTAATAAAGAATTCATCTAAAAACAATCACGATTTTAATTACTCATTTATATTACAAAATTTTATACAATTGATTAAAAATTAACAATAATCAAAACAATAAATTAAAGATTCGTTCGTCACGGAAATTCCAAAATTTACAATTTTATCCAAAAAAAATCCAACGTAAATTAAATGAAATTCGAATTCCACATAAATACACAATTTTAAATATTCATGAAAATTCATAAATTCAGGGAATAGTCAAAATATAATTGGGGAAAATGAAATATTCATGGATTTACACAATATTCAATTATCAATTAATTTAGGAAATGGTCAAAACACATAATTGGGGGAGAAATATTCAAATAAAGAGAAAATCACAAAAGTTATAATTAAAACTTATCACAAAATTTAAATATTCAAAGAGATAAATTAATAGAAAAGAATTCAGTGAAGGAAATCAATCACAAAAAAATTCAAAGATGAACAACAAAATCACACCAATAAAATTATTAATTTACGATTAAAAAAATCCATACTGAACTCTTTGACAAAATAAATCTGCTTACCAAAATAAACAAATAAATATCCTTAGAAAAGCACACGAAATAAAAAGATTTCACAGTTAAAAAAAAATTTGATAGAGAAATTAAAATAGTCCAAATTAATTTACTTTTTCGATTTTAAATAAAAAAAAGAATTTATGCAAATTTTTGGAATAATTTCTAAAAAAAACTGAAGGTAATTCATTTTTAAAAAGTTAAAAAATTACCAATCGTGAATTTACTATATTTTTCTCCATTTAATTTTCAATTTCAAATAAGTAGTAAAAATAATTTTTAATCAGTCAATTCTTTCTGAATAAAAGAAAACAAAAATTTGTAAAAACATATAAGTGCGGTTAAAGTTATTTTTCTTTTAAAATAAAACCCCTCTATTTGAATATTGGAAAACTACAAATAACACATTTTTCCCATGAATTTCCAATGCAAAAGTAAATATCTACATTTTGTACATATATATGTAGAGTGTAGTCCTTCGAAATAGTGCAGGGAAATGTTATCTTGACTCCACATATATATATATATATATATATACATACGAAAAGAAGTGTTATCATTTGTCGTACTACCATAGATTCAACGAACAAAAGAAGAATAAAAATAAATTTAAAAACTAAACAAAGTTCCCTTGTATAGTACATTTTCGTATATCTTCGCCAAGCAAAAAAGAAAAAAACGGAAAAAATATCTAGTAATAGAATTTTACATCAGAAAAAATTTTCATTTAATATCCAGGTGTTATCAAGAATTTAATTAATTAATTAATCAAAGCTCGGGTCATACGGAAAGTATTCTCTTTAAAAAAATGCAAAAACTGCGAGAGACAAAAAGTGAAAGCATCTCTTTTGTATAATCGTTAAAAGAAGAAAATATTTTCAGCATTTTTTTTTGTTCCCAACAAACATTACCCAAGTGGGTAATGTTTCTATTAAAAAATGTAGGCTCAAAATTAAAATTTTTAGCAAGGAAAATTAATAAAATCTTTTTCAAAATGTTTTAAGTTTCGAAAATTAATAAATTTTACTCCAAGCTTACAAAACTTTGTTATTTCCTTAAAATAAATTTTGCTTTCTTTAAATTTTAGGTACTGTTTCATATAAATTTGATTTGTTTCATACAAATTTTATTTGCCTTTTATAAATTTTATTCGAAATAAATCTTCTTCGTCAATTTTTGCTAAATATAAAATTTCATTATGTAATAATAAAGACTGTATTTGTTTCAAATAAATTAAATTTTATTCAAATAAATATCTTCATTTTCTTCGAATAACATTTTTCGCTTATTTCATATCAAATTCATCAGTGCTACGAATATTGCAAAAAAATTAAAAACACTAAAAATAAATAATTTCAATATAAAAATATATTGCATTTCAATTTAAAAAAAAAATTTGTACTTATCGAATAAATAAAAATTTTTAATTAAAATTATTATTATAATAATATTTCACATCAGTTCTGGTTTAAATTTCAGTTTACTACTAATTATACTAAAATTACATATTAACAAAGAACCTAATTAAAAAAATCTAAATTGACAAACCCTATTTTTATAAAAAAAATTCATTTTTTCAACGTAGGTATTTACGTCGATTAAAACAAATTTTCATGAGCGACTGAGGAAACGTAAACATTTCAAAGCTAATAAGTTTCCGCATTTTCAGAAAATTCATTTACTTTGATTCATTTTTAATAAATTTTTTCCCATTTAAAAACAAAAACTTCCCTTCCATGTCAAAAGGAAAACAAAATTTAAATTAAAATTTTCAACAAAAAAAAATACATCAAAATTACTGTTTTGTTTCATCAGTAAAATACAGGAATAAAAAATTTTCAAGACCAACTGAGAAAACGAGAACATTTCAGAAGCTAATAAGCTTTTCCATAGTCGAAAACTTCATTAACTTTTGCAACATTTTTATTACATTTTTAATATTTTAAAACTGACCCCCTGTACGCGAAAATTAAAACAAAATTCATTTATTTTGATATACCTTTTTTCTAGTTTGAAAAAGAAGAAGAATTTTGTTTTTAAAAAAAAATTTTAAAAAAAATTGTTAATTTCAGCAACAAACGAAAAAGGAAAAAATGACCAAAACTCCAAAATCTTCTTCTCAATTGAAAAAGAAAACTGAGTTCGCACTCGATAATTAATTCAAACTAAAAATAGTAGTAAAAAAGTAGCTATCGGAAAAATTAATCTTGACAAACAAATAACAAATAACTCATGTAAATAATTGAATTCTTACCAAGATTTTTAAATAAAATTTTTTAAATAGTCGAATTCTGTTTGAAAATTTCATTAAAATAGCAAAATTGTTTAAATAATTAGTTTAAAAAAAGTATTAAAAGAAAATGAATTGTTCAAATATAATTAATTCAAAATAGTATTAAAAAGAAATTAAATTTATCGATGAGTTTTAACTTTACAGATTTTAAAGATAATTCAAGTTTATGAAAAACTTTAATATTTTAAATTCTTATAAAATTCGTTATATTTTTTAATATACATTTCATTCATTATTAAAAATAATAATGGATTTATGGATGAATTTTACTTAAAACACTAAAAAAATTGAATTTTCAAAAAATTATAAATGATTGCAAAAACTCAATTATATTCAAAAGTTTTTTAATATTCTCATCGAAATTTCAAATATTTAAAAAATTGTTAACAAAATTTTTGTCAAAATTCAATTATTTAAAAAATTTTTAATAAAATTCTTGCCAAAAATTCAATTATTTTCAAAAATTTTCCTCAATTTCATATGAATTGAAATCAATTATTTTAAAAACTGTTAACTAAATTTTTGGCAAAATTCAATTATTTAACAAATTTTTAATAAAATTCTTGCCAAAAATTCAATTATTTTCAAATAATTTCCTCAGTTTCATATGAATTGAATTCAATTATTTAACAAATTTTTAATAAAATTCTTGCCAAAAATTCAATTATTTTCAAAAAATTTCCTCAATTTCATATGAGTTCAATTCAATTATTTTAAAAACTGTTAACTAAATTTTTGTCAAAATTCAATTATTTAACAAATTTTTAATAAAATTCTTACTAAAAATTCAATTATTTTCAAAAAATTTCCAAAATTACAATTTTTTCATAAATTTCTTTCTTCATAAAAATGTTATTAAAAATCCTCAAACGAAATCAATTATTCCTTATTATTAATGTGGTAAAAAATGATGTTATTTTAAAAACCTGGAAAATTTCCATTTTTTTAAATGAAAAAATCAGGAACTTTCAAATGAAAAAATGCGTGACAATCCTGATCAAGTGTTCAATAAATTTCCAAAGCAAAATAAATAATAAAATAAAAATATTTCTGCCCAAAAGTCAGAATACGAATAATCGTAATATATTTAAATTATTTGAAAATAACTGAAAATATTATTAAAAAATTGGGGTATGCAAAAAATTGTTTTATAAAAGAAAAATTGTTTTACTTATTTATTTCTTATTATTTCGATAATACGGTTTTTAACAAACAAATTCTGTAAATATTTTTTCTAAAATAAATATCAAATTTCTTAATCAAAATTTGATTTTTAACTTTTTTCTACTTAAAACTTGTACTTTGTTTATAATTTGGCATTGAGAAGCAGAAAATGTGGAAAATATTTTCTAATTTTAATTTTTCAACTGTTTTTTAATTTTTTTTTTTAGAAAAACTGAAAAGATTAATTACCTAGTCCTAAAATGTTTGTTACAAAGTGCTAATTTTTCTGGAAAGAAGAGAAATATTGAAAAATAACATTAATATTTTTTGTAGATTAATAAATATAGTTTTGTATTATTTGAAAAATAAAAATAATATTTCTAAATAAAATAAATAAATACCTATTAATAAATTTAAAAAGTAAGAGTGAAAAAATAGAGAAAAATAATATTATCTATCAAAACTTGAAAAAAAAACAAAAGCATAATCATAACTAACTTCAGGCGTGGACAGACTGGACAGAATAAATCAAAGAACGAATGAATACGACGAATATTATGGTTAATTTAAAAATAATTGCATTTTCCAAAAAGAAATTTATCACTTTGAAAAATAATTGAATTCTTGTAATAAATATTGTTATTTATGAAAATAATTGTATCAAAATAATTGAATTTTTGAATTAATTAATTTAAAATAGTATTAAAAATAATTGAAATTATTCTACGAGTTTTATTATTTATGAAAATTATTAAATCTATGTTTAGAATATTATTAAAAAAAATTTTTAGAATAATTAAATTCCCATGAAAAATATTTTTATTAGTGAAACTATTTGAATTATTGTAAAGAATTAAATAGAAATTTTGTTAAATAATTGATTTTTTCGTATATTTTTATTTACAATTCTAAGTTAATTGAATTCCTGTGATGGATTTTGTTATTAATGAAAATAATTGTAAATTTGGATGAATTTTGTCAATTATTTTTAAATAATGAAATTTATTCTTTTGCTAAAATATTTTATTATTTTTTTATTATTTTATTATTATATTATTATTATTATTATATTATTATATTATTATATTATTATATTATTTTATTATTTTATTTATTATTTTTTCTTTTTTTTATTATTTTTGAGAATAGTTTCTCGATTTCTGATATTAGCGAATTTAAATTTTAAAGTAATTTAAATTTTTTAAGTAAAATTTAAATTTTAAAATAGAAAAAAAATAAAAAAAAACAGTTCTGTTTTTTTCATGAATTACATGAAATTAGAATAGATAATGAAAATAATTGAATACTTTTAAAGAATTAGATTTTATTATTTTTGAGAATAGTTTCTCGATTTCTGATATTAGCGAATTTAAATTTTAAAGTAATTTAAATTTTTTAAGTAAAGTTTAAATTTTAAAATAGAAAAAAAATAAAAAAAACAGTTCTGTTTCTTTTTCATGAATTACATGAAATTAAAATAGATAATGAAAATAATTGAATACTTTTAAAGAATTAGATTTTATTGTTTTTGAGAGTAGTTTCTCGATTTCTGATATTAGCGAATTTAAATTTTAAAGTAATTTAAATTTTTTAAGTAAAGTTTAAATTTTAAAATAGAAAAAAAATAAAAAAAACAGTTCTGTTTTTTTTCATGAATTACATGAAATTAGAATAGATAATGAAAATGATTGAATACTTTTAAGTTTTAAAGAATTAGATTTTATTGTTTTTGAGAATAGTTTCTTGATTTCTGATATTAGCGAATTTCAATTTTAAAGTAGGGGAAAAAAATAGAAAAAAAATGAAAAAAACAGTTCGGTTGTTTTTTTTTAATAGAATAAGAAATAGTAGTTTTTTTGGTTGAAGACTAAAAAAACTACTTAAATAGTAACATAACCAGAAAAAGTAGTAAACAGTAATGTTTTAGTACAGATAAGTGTAAAACCTGAGAAAAAACTAAAATTAAAAATTTCGCAAAAAGAAAAAGTTGATCGAAAATTCAGTTTTGTTTCGTCGGTGCAAAAAAAAGAAGCGCAGAAGAAAATAAAAAAAAAATACCATCGAATAAAATGAATCGTTCCGAGGAGCATTTACGATTTAACCCAAGCCGGCTTCCTGTGTGGAAACTCCATGTCTAAAAGTTTCTCGTAACTTTTCAACATTGAGAGTTTGGAAAGCTTTGCTGTGCACCAGCTGTAAATTTGTGTTGAAACGGATTCTGGAATCGAGTACATTCTATAGGGTCGATCAACTTTGTCACCAAAACCCCGAGACCAAAAAGCTTCGCCTAGACGATTTCTTCCATTCGGGTTAACCCGAACAAGAAACTTTTCTCGCGCCTCGGCAAAAGCCATGATTCCCGTCGTCCAACATACATATAAACTATATAATGCGAGCGCGGCAACTCCGCGAAAAATGTGCTTCCGAACACGTTAAACCACGTTGACCGGAGGCAAGCAGAGAGAAAAATAAAAAAAAAAAATATCGCACTGGAAAAATGGCGTCGCGTGCATAACCTCGTTTACACAAAGCTTGATTATTCTCCCGGGATATGTGTATGAAATCGTAAATTCCATTGCGGTACACACAATATCACATGCACCTTTATGAATACCATTTTCAAAAGAACGTTAAATGTTTTATATATATACATTATTATGGTAAAGTCTATAAGATTCTACCCCCGTAAACTTGGAACTACAAACGTGGAAATGGAAACTTCATTAAAACTTTAAAGCACAAACTTGACTAAAGCTTTCCAAATTGACATTCAATAGTAACTTTGTCATTCTAAAACCTCTATTTATCCTTAATACGAATTTATTTCCAAATCAATTCGTCCCTAAAGTCAGAAAACTGTTTTCCATTAGATGAAATGTTTCCTTTCGACTAATTGAAAAACGAGTTAATTCAGAAAATTTTCATTAATCACTGGAAAAAAGGGAATTTAATTAAATCAAACTTTGAATATCTTCGCTAAACGCTTCACACTCACAAAATAGTCTGTTTAAGTCAAAAAGGAATTCCTTCACTACAAGGGAATTAATAAAATAATAATAATAATAATAATAATAATAATAATATATTAATTAATATTTGTCTAAGAGAAATTTCATTTGTATGAAAAGAAAAAAAAGAGGTTTAAATTACATTCTTTAATTATTAAATGAGTTATATTTACTATTGAACAGTCGTTAAGGGTGAAAAAAAGAAAAATAGTAAAGTAGTAATTTATTTTATACTATTTTATTTATTTTTTTTACTTATTCCTATTTTCAGTCATTTATTAATTTATTTTTCTTAATTATAATAACAGGCACACAAAAAAAGTTTCTTAGACGAGGCAGTAGGAACTCAACTCAAAAAACAGAATTAAAATAAAAAAAAATTGTTTTTAATTTATTACACAACAGTAGTATAATTATTTTAATTTTTTTTCCGCTGAAACCGAATTCGAAGTCAAAATTCACAGATTTAATTAAAACTTTCACATTAACTCAAAGAACGCATAAAAAATGAATTCAAATAAAAAAAAACTTTTTTTGTATGACACTACACTAATATATTCCCGTGTATTTTTTCCCGTTGAATCCGAATTCAATATTAAAAGTGAAAAAATTGCTCAAAAATTTGAGATTAACTCAAAGAATTTGTAAAAAGCAATTTAAAATGAAGAACGGAAATTTTTTGCTATTACACTATTCTAATGTATTTCCATATAGTTTTTCATTTCGATTTCGAAGTCAAATTTTCAAAGTGGATCAAAATTTTGAGTTTTATTAAAAGTGCTAAACAAATCTCGAATTTTGAAGAGTACACACTAATAAAAATACTCTAATCTAGTGAACTAGCAAGAAAAAAATGAATCTCCTGATTTTTATAGATTTTCTTAATTATATCAATATTTTGAGACAATTAAAAAATTTGGACTTTGGATTTGGATTCAGTAGCAAAAAAAATACTTAAAAATATACAAGTTATTGTTATAATATTTCTTTTAATTTAATTCGATTTCTTAAGCATTTTTTTGAGATTATCTCAAAATTTTGAGCAATTCCCTCAATTCTGACTTCAGATACGGATTCAGCGGGAAAAAATAGATAGAAATATACTACTTTAATGTCAAAAATTTATTTTTTATTTTTTCTATTTTAATTCGGCATTTGAGTTTATCTCAAAATTTCAAGAAAGTCTGTCAATTCTGTCTTCGAATTTGGATTCAGTGCGAAAAAATATATAAAAATAAACTACTTTAGTGCCATAAAAAACATTTTTTATTTCTATTTATTTTAATTTGGTTTTTTCTGTTTCGAGTCGATTTTTGAGTGTAACTCAAAAAAAGGTGCAATTCTGTCTATTCTGAGTTCACATTCGGATTCAGCGGATAAAAATAGATAGAAATATACTAATGTAGTGATAACAATTTTTTAAAAAATTTTTTTGGTTTTAATTCGGTTTTTGAGTTTATCTCAAAATTTTTTAGCAAATTTGTCAAATCCGTCTTCGAATTTTGATTCAGCGCGAAAAAGTACATAGAAATAAACAATTGCAGTGCCATAAAAAAATTTTTTATACATTTTTACTTTAATTTGGTTTTTTGTGTCGTTTTTTGAGTATTACTCAAAAAAAACTTGACTTTACTACTGATAATTGAAATAACAGTGCTGAAGTTCTTGTCTGGCTTGAACTTGTTTTACTGCTGATAACAAAAATGCTAATAAAATAAATATTATTTGTCTAAAAACTGACTTTTACAATTGATATTTAAATTTACGTTTTTAATTAAAAGATTTCTGTTTTACTGAAATTTATTGTTTTATTTATACTCAAAAATTTTATCCATACGTAAAATTTAAAGTAAAATTTACTATTAGTCTTTCTTTTACTATTTCCTACAAAACTTTATCTATTTTCAAAGCAAAACTATCAGTTTGTAGTTCGAAATCTCATCAGAAAATTTAAATTAATTTTTTATGATTTCTGTTTTTTTGAATGAAATTTAAAGTTTGTTCTGTTCAAAGTAAATTTCGACAAATAATAGTGACTTTCTGCAAAAGGGAACATTCTTAATTTTTTTAATTTTTTAACAAAAGTAGGTAAAAGTTTTCAGAATGTATATGACAATATTCAAGAGTTACACGAGGAAAAAAGCTTTAACTGGAACAGCGATAACTTTCGCTGAAATAGCGAAAGTATTTGTTGAAATAGCAAAAGTATTCGCTGCAATAACTAAAAATTTCGCTAATATAGTGAAATTTCTAGTTTTTCCAGGTGAAAACTTTTTTTCGTGTAAAGTTACGATAAAAGTAGGAAAAGTATTTTTTTGTAAAAAAAATAGTTTTCATTTAGAAAAGAAATTTTCAAGAGTTAAAATTACAATGAAAGTAGAAAAAGTATTTAGTTTGTGAAGTGAAATAGTTTTCATTTAGAAAAAAAATTTTCAATGGTTAAAATTAGAATGAAAGTAGAAAAAGTATTTTATCTTTTTTTTATGTGAAATAGTTTTCATTTAGAAAATAAATTTTCGAGAGTTAAAGTTACAATAAGTACTCGCTGCAGTAACTAAAAATTTTGCAAATATAGTGAAATTTGTAGTTTTTCCAGGAGAAAAGTTTTTGGCGTGTAAAGTTACGATAAAAGTAGGAAAAGTATTTTCTTTTTTTAAGTGAAGTAGTTTTCATGTTGAAAAAAAAATTTCAAAAGGTAAAATTACAGTGAAACTAGAAAAAGTATTTTGTTTGTAAAGTGAAATAGTTTTCATTTAGAAAAGAAAAGTTAAAATTGAAGTTAAAGTTACAATGAAAGTAGAAAAAGATTTTTTTTCTGATGTGAAATAGTTTTCATTTAGAAAAGAAATATTCAAGAGTTATAGTAACACTGAATGTAGAAAAAGTATTTTGTTTGTAAAGTGAAATAGTTTTTATTAAGAAAATAAATTTTCAAGAGTTTTAGAGTTACAGTGCAAGTAGAAAATGTTTTTTTTTCTGAAGTGAAATAGTTTTTATTTAGAAAAAAATTTCCAAGATACAATGAAAGTAGAAAAAGTATTTTTTGTGAAGTGAAATAGTTTTAATTTAGAAAAAATTTTCAGAGTTAAAGTTACAATGAAAGTAGAAAAAGTTTGATTTCTTTCTCTTGTTTTGTGAAGTGAAATGGTTTTCATTTTTGAAAAATGAATCAATTTATAAAATGACAATTGGAATGAGAAAGACCTTTTTTTCTCTTTATTCTTTTATTTTTGGTCGGGGAGAGAAATTCATCAAAGCTAGAGCATAATGGACCATATCAAAGAGAGAGGGTTTTGTGATGATTTAATTGACAGTGAGCTTTTAATGGAAATGGTTGAGTCAAGGTGGATAAGACAGTGAAGTAGGAGAAAGTGGAATAGGAGTAGAGTGTAGGAACTCAAGTTCACCTTTTAGGTGAGTTAGAACATACCAGAGAATCTTGTGGGGTCTAAGATGAGTATCCTCTTGCTTGTCAAGGAGACCACACTTTATCGTCGAAAGTGACACAATTTCAAATCTTCAGCCTCTCTCTCTCTCGCTCTCTCTTAGTCACTCTCCTTCTCATGAAACTCTCATGGTTTACGTATAAGATATTACTGGATTTGTACAAGAAGCATCATGAATATTTACAAAGAAGACGAGTAGTTATTTACTGCTTAAGTCTCTGTCAGTTATTTGTCAAATAGAAAAATTATGCAAAAGAGTTTTTTCCTTTTTTTTTTGAGAAAAAAAACTGTCTGTTTAGTGAAATTGAATTTTTTCTCGACATCTAAAATATTTAATGCAAGACAACAAGTTACAAAGGAGTTTGATTATATTTATTTCATGTTTTTTTTCTAGACAGTATATTTGAATTACGATAAAAAATTTAATTAGATTCTTTTTTAATTTCGTATTTCATTTTATATTTTATATATTTTAAAATTTCTTTTGTATTGTTTTGTTTCGATACATACAGTTTTATTGAAAGTATCAAATTAATACTAAAGTGGATCAAATTAATGACGTAAATTCGGATGTATTTTTAATTTAATCCACATTTTTGATATCAATTCGTTGCAATTTGATACCTTTCAGTTAAGAGTGAATTTTATTTGGTTTCATTTTATTTCATTTTGTTTCATTTTGCAGCATTTTATTTTTTTTACTTTACTTTATATCATTTTATTTTGTAAGAGAAATTTTGTTTTAACAAAACACAAATATTTATTTTATTGCTTTATTTAATAATTTTGTAAAAATCTATTATCTATTTTCTTTGCTTTAGAAGACTTAATATCATTAAATAAATGATAATAATAATAATTCGAAAGCAGAATTAACAGATTTGCTCAAAATTTAGAGATAAACTCAAACAACGACTTAAAAAACCAAATTAAAATAAAAATAAATAAAAAATTTTGTTATGGCACTGCAGTAGTATATTTCTATTTATTTTTTCGCGCTGAATCCGAATTCGAAGTTAGAATTGACAAATTTGATCAAAATTTTTAGATAAACTCGAAAACCGAATCAAGAAACCGAATTAAGATAAAAAATAAAAAACATTTTAATACTGCAGTAGTATGTTTCTAAGAATTTTTTGCCGTTGAAACCGAATTCAGAGTCAGAATTGGTACATTCGCTCAAAATTTTGAAATAACCTCAAAATACGACTCAAAACAACCGAACAAAAAAAAATTTTTTGTAACACTACAGAATGTAAATATTTCAAATTTCCATTCTAAATGAAAACTATTTCACTTCAGAAAAAAAATTTTTCTACTTTTATTGTAACTTTAACTCTGGAAATTTTTTTTCTAAATTAAAACTATTTCACTTCACAAAAAAATACTTTTTCTACTTTCATTGTAACTTGGAAATTTTTTTCTAAATGAAAACTATTTCACTTTACAAACAAAATACATTTTCTAGTTTCATTGTAATTTTACCTTTTGAAAATTTCTGTTTAACATGAAAACTACTTCACTTAAAAAAAGAAAATACTTTTCCTACTTTTATCGTAACTTTACACGCCAAAAAATTTTCTCCTGGTAAAACTACAAATTTCACTATATTTGCAAAATTTTTAGTTACTGCAGCGAACACTTATTGTAACTTTAACTCTTGAAAATTTCTTTTCTAAATGAAAACTATTTCACGTCAAAAAAAAGAAAAAATACTTTTTCTACTTTCATTGTAACTTTAACTATTGAAAAATTTTTTTTCTAAACGAAAACTATTTCACTTCACAAACTAAATACTTTTTCTACTTTCATTGTAATTTTAACTCTTGAAAATTTCTTTTCTAAATGAAAACTATTTTTTTTTACAAAAAAATACTTTTCCTACTTTTATCGTAACTTTACAAGGAAAAAAATTTTTCACCTGAAAAAACTAGAAATTTCACTATATTAGCGAAATTTTTAGTTATTGCAGCGAATACTTTTGCTATTTCAACAAATACTTTCGCTATTTCAGCGAAAGTTATCGCTGTTCCAGTAAAAGCTTTTTCTCGTGTAACTCTTGCATATTTTCATATACATTCTGAAAACTTTTATCCACTTTTGTTAAAAAATTAAAAAAATTAAAAATGTTCCTTTTTGTAGAAAGTCAGTATTATTTGTCGAAATTTACTTTGAACAGAACAAACTTTAAATTTCATTCAAAAAAACAGAAATCATAAAAAAAATTAATTTAAAATTTCTGATGAGATTTCGAACTACAAATTGATAGTTTTGCTTTGAAAGTAGATAAAGTTTTGTAGGAAATAGTAAAAGAAAAACTACTAGTAAATTTTACTTTGAATTTTACTTATGGATAAAATTTTTGAATGTAAATAAAACAATAATTTTCAGTGAAACAGAAATCTTTCAATTAAAAACGTAAATTTAAATATTAATTGTAAAAGTCAGTTTTTAGTCAAATAATATTTATTTTATTCGAATTTTTATTATTCTTGTTTGTTATTTGTAAAACAAGTTCAAGCCAGACAAGAACTTTAAAACTATTATTTCAATTATCAGTAGTAAAGTCAAGTTTTTTTTGAGTTATACTCAAAAACCGACAAAAAAACCAAATTAAAGTAAAAATGTATAAAAAAATTTTTTATGGCACTGCAATTGTTTATTTCTATGTACTTTTTCGCGCTGAATTCAAATTCGAAGACGGAATTGACAGATTTGGTCAACATTTTGAGAGAAACTCAAAAACCGAATTAAAACCAAAAAAATTTTTTTAAAAACTGTTATCACTACATTAGTATATTTCTATCTATTTTTATCCGCTGAATCCGAATGTGAACTCAGAATAGACAGAATTGCACCTTTTTTTGAGTTACACTCAAAAATCGACTCGAAACAGAAAAAAACAAATTAAAATAAAAAGAAATAAAAAATGTTTTTTTATGGCACTGCAGTAATTTATTTCTACGTATTTTTTCGCACTGAATCCAAATTCGAAGACAGAATTAACAGACTTGCTTGAAATTTTGAGATAAACGCAAAAGCAGAATTAAAATAGAAAAAATAAATTTTTAACATTAAAGTAGTATTTTTCTATCTGTTTTTTCCCGCTGAATCCGAATCCGAAGTCAGAATTGAGGGAATTGCTCAAAATTTAGAGATAATCTCAAAAAAAAATGCTTAAGAAACCGAATTAAATTAAAAGAAATATTATAACAATAACTTGTATATTTTTAAGTATTTTTTTTTTGCTACTGAATCCAAATCCAAAGTCCGAATTTTTAAATTGTCTCAAAATATTTATATAATTAAGAAAATATATAAGAATCAGGAGATTCAATTTTTTCTTGCTAGTCCACTAGATTAGAGTATTTTCATTAGTGTGTACTCTTTAAAATTCGAGATTTTTTTAGCACTTTTAATAAAACTGAAAATTTTGATCCACTTTGAAAATTTGACTTCGAAATCGAAATGAAGAACTATATGGGAATACATTAGAATAGTGTAATAGCAAAAAATTTCCGTTCTTCATTTTAAATTGCTTTTTACAAATTCTTTGAGTAATTCTCAAATTTTTGATCAATTTTTTCAATTTTAATATTGAATTCGGATTTAACGGGAAAAAATACACGGGAATATTCGACTTTAACAATTTCTTTTTATTTTAATTCGGTTTCTCAAGTGTTTTTTTGCGATTATCTCAAAATTTTGAGCAAATCTGTCAATTCTGACATCGAATTCGGATTCAGTGGACAAAAATAAATTTTAACCTACAATAAAATTTTTTAAATTAAATTCAAAGTGAAAAATTCGACATCAATTTCAATTCGACAAAATTATTCACATTTAGTTAATTATTAATTAACTAATTTCGATTTAATTACTAATTACTAAAACAAATAGTATATTTTACTGAACAGTGATGGAAATCTTCATTATCACTGAAATTAAATTAATAAAATTAATTTAATAAATTTTGTCCTTTATTCCAGACCGAAAAAATCAAAAATACAACGTTTTTACAAATTTGTAGAAGTTATTATTTACTTAAAATGTAGCAAATTTATTTCGAAAACAATAAACTTCGAAAGAGCAGAAAAGAACAAAAATTTCGAATTGTTCAGCTTTAACTTTACAAATAGTAAAATTTCCTCTAAATTTTCGATTCGATTAATGAAAGAAGAATGAAAGAAAAGAAAATTAAAGTTGAATACAATAATATCTTTTCATTCTTTATTAAAAATCTTCTCATTCAGAATACTTTAAATCATTCATTTAATTAAGCTCAGTTAAAATTTTCTCACCTCCAATTATTGTCATTAATTGAAATACAATTTAAATTAAATTTCAATTAAACTGATAAAGATAGACGATTTTCACTTCATTAAACTTGAACTCTTCTGATAAATTCATCATAATAATTGAACTGGATTTTCGAATTAAATATCAATGAAAATTAATATTAAGTTTAATTAAATTTTCCAATAATTTGCAGAAAGTTAGAAATCAATAAATTTTGAAAATGTAATTAATTTTCAGTAAGTTAATTAGTGTTTAAAATGTTTAAATTAAAACTAGAGATACAATATTGAAATGTAGGGAATTGTTATATAATACACATTTTGTAATGATAATTGTGATTATTATGATTCTTATGTTAATTATGTTACAAAACCATGAACATAAACCTGTAGATGGAAATATTCCATATACTAAATTTCATGTAAGCGTTTATAGCATCATCTAAATGGATAAGTGGATATTGATTTTATTATTAACCCACTTTTCTCGATAATATTTTTTAAGTGAATAAAATGCAATCAAAAGTTCATTACTTAGTTAAATAATAAACTCGTACTACAGTGGCTTCAAAATTTCGTGTTTCAAATTTAATTACAATTTTAAATATTAATCGAAAGAAGGTTAAAATTATGTAATTAAGAATTATTTTCCCGTAGTTTAACAATAGTTATTATATCACTATAAACATAATAATAAAATAATAAAGTAATAAAATAATAAAATAATAAAATAAAAAAACAAAAATTATGAACTATTAGACAATTAAAATTATTTATTTTAAATTTACTTAATTATCTGACTAAACAAAGAGAATTAAAAGAAAAGCAGAAATAATAAAAAATTGTAAGCTATTGATTTCCAGATGCAAGTTATTATTTAAATAATAAAATAAAATAACAAAGTTTACGAACTATTAGACAATTAAAATGATTTATTTTAATTATATTTAATTATCCGACTAAAAAAGGGAATTAAAAGAAAAGCAGAAATAATAAAAAACTGCAAACTATTGATTTCCAGGTGTTGATTAATAGTGCATTTTATTTTTACTCTGACAGTATGAAAACAATTTTTGAAAAAAAAAGAAATTAGTTCCAGTCTAATTATTTTACTGTAAAATTATTAATGTTGATTGCTTTTTCTATTTCTGGCATTTATTGTTGAAAATTTGAAGCTCGTGTGAGAAGAGGTTTTTAAAAAAAAAACATCATCAAGTGAAAGAATTCTATTGGCTTTTCAATTTTCACTCTAAATGTTTGACGTGAACAATTTATCGCCGTCGTGGTCAGGTGAGAAACGGAAATCGATGGTTCGACGTTTTACTGTTAGGACACCTGAATGATGAATTTAAATTTTTAAATTTATGAAACTGAATAGACACATAGAAAAAAAATTGTTTTTTACTTTTTAATTATAGTCCAAAAATTCACATATTGATAAATAAATTTCTCCCCGCTTAAAAAATAATTCGAGCAAACAAAAACTTTTCAACAAACTGTTAATTCTATTTTTCTAAAATTTAATGAACACAAAGTTTGGATTATTAATTTATTTTTAGCCATCAGGTAAAAAAATGTAATAAATAATTAAACTAGCAACAAATCGAGCGGTAAAGCGCGCAGCTAACTTTTTCCTACCTTTTTAAAATAAAATTAACAATTTTAAAAATAATAAAATTTGAAAATTTTCTAATTTAAATTTTTGTTAAAAGTATTAAAAAAAAATTCAATTTTGTAGAATTTCAAAATAATTCCAAAAATTCTTTTTAAAAAATAAAATTCTTCTTATTAAATTCAACTATGTTCAAATCTTGAAAAAAAAATTTCCGTAAAAATCCCAATTATTTTTATAAATGACAAAATTCTTCTCCAAAGTTCTATTATTTTCAGAATTTTTTTAAATGATTTTCAATATCTACGATTTTAATAAAATATTTTCCAAAACGAATTCAATTATTTAAAAAAAATTTTAATTTAAAAGTTTAGAAAATGACAATTTTGAATGAATGAATTAAATAATAAAAATTTCAGAGGAATTCTACCATTTACAAATTTTTTATAAATTTCTTCGCAATAATTCAATTTCATCACTGAATTTCAATTATTTTTGGTACAATGTTAATGGCATTTCTAGAAAAATTTAATTATTATTAAAATTTTTATTAAAATTCATTTTCAAAGATTTTAATGAAATAATTTTTAACAATTCGATTTTTTTCAAAATAATTTGAACTAAATTCTTCGTAGAATTAAATTAATTTCAATAATATCAAAATTCAATTATTTTTAATATCTACTATTTCAATAAAAATTCACAAAAGAATTCAAATATTAAAAAAGAAATATATTATTAAAATTTATCGCAAGAATTAAAATATTTTTCATAAATAATAAAATTCTTCTCAGGTATTCAATTATTTTCAATACAATTATTAAAAAATTCGATTGTATTCAATAAATTAAAGAAATTTTTTCAAAAAATTCAATTATTTTCCAAAAATTTTAAATAAAATTCAAGAATTAAATGCTTAGTTTCAATTATTAAGACAGAGGATTATTATAAAAAGTTGAAAGAAATTATTCACATAGAATTCAATTACTTTGAAAACTTGTAATTAAAATGATTAAAGAAAGTGCATTATTTTAAAGAAACTCAAAGAAATTCGTCAAACGAATTTAATTAAGATTATGTAAAATTTTAATAAAATTCTTCCTAAATTCAGTTATTTTCATAAACAATAAAATTCTTCAAAGAAATTCAATGAGTATAAAATTTTTTGATAAAATTCTTTGCAAGAATTTAATTATTATCAAATTTTTTGATAAAATTCTTTGCAAGAATTCAATCATTTGCAAATGTTTAATAAATTTTTTCGCAATAATTCAATTATTTAACAAAAAAATTAATAAAAGTTCTTCATAAGAATTCAATTATTTTTGAAAATTTTAATAAAATTCGTTGCAAAAATTGAATTATTTTTAAAAAGTTTGATAAAATTCTGCGAATCAATTAAATTATTTAAAAAAATTTTGAGAAAATTCTCGGCAAAAATTTCAATTATTTTCAAAAATTTTTCTCAATTCAATGATCTTTATAGTATCTTCTAAAATTTTTCAAAAGAATTCAATTATAAAAAATTGTATTGAAATTGTGCGCAAACTGCGCAAACAATTCTGAATTCTATATGAATAGTTTCTTTCAAGTTTTTATAATAATCCACTTTCTTAATAATTGAAATTAAGCATTTAATTCTTAAATTTTATTTAAAATTTTTGGAAAATAATTGAATTTTTTTGAAAAAATTTCTTTAATTTATTGAATACAATCGAATTTTTTAATAATTGTATTGAAAATAATTGAATACCTGAGAAGAATTTTATTATTTATGAAAAATACTTTAATTCTTGCGATAAATTTTAATAATATATTTCATTTTAAATATTTAAATTCTTTTGTGAATTTTTATTGAAATAGTAGATATTAAAAATAATTGAATTTTGATATTATTGAAATTAATTTAATTCTACGAAGAATTTAATTCATAAAATAATTAAAATTCCACAAGGAATTCAATTATTTTCATAAATAATAAAATTTTTTACGGAATTCAATTATTATTTTCATAAAAAATAATTTAAAATTCAGAAAGTAGTAATTTAAATAAAATGATGAAAATAATTTTAATGAAGTTACAGTAACAAAATTCTAATAATGTAAAATAATGATTTTATCTCTCGGTCATCTATAATTTATTAGAAAACATGAAGAAATCGATTACTCCGAGGCTTCGACTCAGAGCAATTGATTTCTTCATGTTTTATAAACAATACTTTTAAATGTTGTTTAATTTAAAAAAGGTTTGAATTTTTCAATTTCTTAATTCTTGTAGAAAATTGTGAAAAATCCTCTTCCAAAGATAAGATTAAAATATAAATTGTATAAATATTTTTCTTCTTTTTCTAAAACAAAATAATAATTTTCTTCAAAAAATTGTGATTCAAAAAGAAAATAATGTAAAATAAATAAATTTTCTATTTCTTAATCACAGTTGTTTAATAATTTTCTAATTTGTTTAGAAGTAAAGAACAAAAATATTTTCAATTTGACAAAACATAATATTTAACAAAATTTTAGTCGCTTTTAATGAAAAGAAGTAAAAAAAATTCTGATGATTTCTATTTTCTATCTAAAGTTAACAAAAAACAAAAGTATAAACAAAAGACAACTTCAGAGTGTGAGGGACAGAAAAAGTGAATGAAAAAATGAAATTCAAATTAATGTAGTTAATAATTAATAATTTCGAAGAAAATCGAAGTAAAATAAATATTTTTCTAAACAAAAAGAAAATGCAGGGTGATTTTTTCTTTCTATTTAAATTAAAAAGTCAACTAACTTGAGAATGTTTTATTTATTACCTCTTCGTAAATAAATATATATATATATATATATATATATAAAAGAGGAAGTATTTATTTTTCTTTTTCGTTTAAATCTGAAATCGAAATGGAATCTCACTTGGATTGAGTAAACCTGGGACAAAACTTTATCTACCTCTTAAAGGTTCCGCGAGCAAGGACGTGACTGTTTAGATGGTCATCTTTTGATTGCGGGGATTTATTCCAGCGAAGCTGATCAGATAAAAACTGAAACTCGAATTCTCCTTGGATTTGGCAATGTTGGTTTCCTGCTTTGCAAAAAAAAAAGAAAAAGAAAAAACTAACCAAGCCCAATACTTGATCCTTTATATTCCCTTTTTTTCACTCCATTTTTTCCATTTCCTTAATCCCCCCCCCCCCCCCTTCAACTAACGCTTGAATCCTTTTTCCTAAGGACACGCTTGAAAAACGCATCCATCTCCGCTTCACGTTTCTCTCTTTCTCTCTCTCATTCTCGGAAACGCGCGATACAATTTTATGTTAGAGGACCACTCGGCTTTACGGTATTTTCAAAGGATTATTTACCCTCTGGGAATATGCACTCTTCTTTATACAGTAATAAAAAACAGAAAATTTGTTTGACACAATTTCTGGCACAAAAATAATTTATAATCTTTTAAATTAAAAATCTTTATATTCCGGTAATCTTTTTGCAGATTGAAGTTAGTTGTTTGTTTGCTTCTTTTTGTTTCTTAACGTTTTTAATCATTTTTCTTTTATGCAATTTCAATTTTAATTAAGGGGATGTGGAATCTCAGCCAACTTCAATTAATACATGTATATTAATATATTATAATGATCCCAAAGTTTTGAACGTTCAAATCAACGAAATATTTTTTATTGAAGATATTTTAATAAATTACTAATGATAAAAAAAAATGTAAAAACTAAAATTTTACATTTACAAACTCAGTAATTAATTTTTTTTTGTCAGTGACACAAAATAATTGCAATAAAAATTTAATGTTTAGAAGAAATAAATAAATTTCGTTCATTTGATCGTTCAGAACTTTAGGGTCTTATATTATATACATTATATTAATAAGCATATATAAAATCACACCAGTTTTCTTAAAAAATTTCAAAATAAATCTTGACAAAATACAAGAAAAATTATATTTTATTTTTTGATGCATGAAATATAGTATAATTTAAATAATAATTGAAATAATAATATAATATAATTAATACAAAAAAATTAACTTTTAATTATTATTTTTCACTGAGTAAAAAGTTTGCTATTTTTCGAGAAAAAAGAGAATCGAACACAAGATTAATATTTTATAATAAAATGAATAAATTTATATTTTTCTAATAAACTTTTATTTTTTGTCATAACTTTCAAGAGGAACAGACAATCGAATACAAATTATTATCATTGAAAAAATGAATATTTAAAAAGAAAAATATAAATTTATTCATTTTTTAAATATTAATTTGTATTCGATTCTCTTTTTATTGCAAAAAATGTACAACTTTTTATTAAATAAAAAATACTATTTTAAAGCTAATTTGTTTATTCATTTAACTAGAGATCTGTGCATTTAAATTTGAAACAACATTTCCCTTGATTTTATCAATACTAACTTATTTAATATTTTTAAAGAAAATCAGTGGGAATATTTATACGTTTATCAATAAAATATCAAATCAAATAATTCAAAAATATTTTTATTAATCTAAAAGAAAATAATAACGTTATTATATTATTCATAAGCTCCTTTGTTTCTCTAAAAGTAGCATTTTGTAACAAACATTTTTGATAATTAATAAATTTATTAATAAATTAATATTAATAAATTTATTAATTATCTAATTATTATTTTTTAGTTAATTAATATAAAAAACTTAATTGCTTGACAAAATTTTGACTCATATGACCCTAAATAATATTCTGATTCATTCTAAAAATGATTCGATTCACCAAAAAATGTTTTATTACATTTATTTACGAATTTCTTTAATTGTAAATTTATTCGGTAATATCAATAACTTCTTTTCTAAATAAATATTTAAGCATTATTATTTTCACACAGGAGTCAATTATTTTCAATAATTTTTAGAAAAAGTTCTTTGACAATTTTAAAATCTATTTGTGTGGAAATCAATTTTACGAAATTTAAATTATTCAGAAGTATTTCAATTGAATACGTATTAAAAAATAATCACTTTAAATAATTTCAGAAAAAAATTCAATTAAACTTTTTTTAAATAATTAATTCTACAGAATTGTTAGTGATATGTATGAAAAATACAAATTTTCAAAGAAATTGATTTAAAACCTTTTTAAAATTTAATTAATTCTTAAAATTCACGCTATAATACTTTTAATATTCATTATTATTCAAAAGCTTAAGTGAAATTCATTTTAAAATAAATTTTTATTAGAGAATTCATTAATTTAATTGGTTAAATAAAGAATTAATTGAATAACTACAATTCTTAAAATTAAACTCTTATAAAGACTTTCATCTAAAGATTTTTAAATAATTGATTTCTTTTCACGATTTTTCATAAAATGTTTAAGAACAATTACATTTTTAAATGAATTCGATTAAAATTGTATTAAAAATAATTCAAACTCTATGATGAGTTTTATTTATGAAAATAATTGAATTCCTAAAAACAATTTTAGAATTTTTGAAAATAATTAAATTACTGCGAAGACATTTTTAAAAACTTTGTAAATAATTGATTTCATATAAAATTAAGGAAAATTTTTGAAAATAATTAAAATTTTGATGAGAATATTAAAAAATTCTTGAACATAATTAAATTTTCGTAAAAAAATTGATTTTCTTAAAAATAATTAAATGTATGCGATCAGTTATAATTTTTCCAAAATTCAATTTATTATTGGGAGGCTTACAAATGAAATTTTTGGCAAAGTTAGCAAAGCAGTCAAAATTTTTGGTGAGAAATATTTTTAGTTTTTATGCCAGTATTCAATTGATTTTCAATTATAATTTATATTTTTTAATTACATTTTTGTATTTTTCTTATATTGATTTTGAAGAAAAATACAAATTCAATAAGACTTAAAATTTTCTTATACTGATTTTATTTTCCGACCACTGAATTCCTCTAAAAAAACTTAGCATAAAAATAATTTTATGGAAGACAATTAAAATCATTTCAATTTTTAATTACAAATAAATTTTGTTGAGACAATTAAAAATGAAATATTTTCCTAGTGTATTTTCAAAACACGTTTTTCTCAAAATTATCCTATAAGATAAGAAAAAAAATGTTTACAAAAAATTATTACAATTTTCTGCAATTTTTGAAGATACGTTAAAAAAAGTAGCTACGTAAGAAATTTAAATTAATTCGAAAAAGTGAATAGAAAAAAATATTTCAAAAATTGTCAACTCCTAAATTCCAGTTTGTTTCTAAAAATCCCAATTTTCACAATTTTCAATCAATAATTGATGAATTAAACCATTTTTATCACAGTTTTTTCAATATTATCAAGTTGAAACGAAAAAAAACATCAAAATGTTGTTTCGCAACAATTTTGATACTTTTTTTGTTGTCACAAATTAATACTCTTTAAAAAAACTATGATTAATTTCAACTGGTATTAAAAAATTACTATAAAGGCACTTAATTCATCTTTTCTGAAACAAAGAAAAAAAAGACTTTTTAACATAATTGAAGGAACCTAAAATTTCAAATTTTCGACAAAATTGCACTACAAGTGAAACAATTTTATTTTTTGTCAAATAAATTTTTTTTCCCAAAACTAATAGGATTTGTCGACATTTTAAAGGGATAATCCGGATTCTCCTATATTTTAAAGAACCAATCTCTTAAAAAAAAATGAAGGAGAGCGAGATCCAAATTTCCTCATAAAACGAAGATAAGTCTTCAAACGAGATTTGGGGTTTGAAGAAAATTTTTATGTACCCAACTACTTTTTCTCTTTTTTTCCCCAAAAAAAAGTTTCAAGCTTGTTAAAAATTTTATAAACTCGTAATGAAAGTGTAAAAAACTTCTAATTTTTTTGTTTAAATTGAAAATAATATTGGAATTAGAACTATTTTTTTAATTACTTTAAAATAAATTAATATTATATTGACATTATTAATTATTTTTTTAATTACATTAAAATAAATTAATATTATATTAATATTATTACTTATTTTTTTAATAACTTCAAAATAAATTAATATTATATTAATATTATTACTTATTTTTTTAATAACTTCAAAATAAAAAGTAATATAATAAGTAATAATATTAATATAATATTTATATAATATTAATTTATTTTAATGTAATTATTAAAAAATAATTAATAATATTAATATAATTTTATTAAGTAATATAATATGAATATAATATTATTTTTTTTTTTTAATTACACTGACATAAATTTTTGATAATTTCATTAATTTATTTTATTAACAGAACAAACCCGTTCGTCCGATAATAAAAATTAGTATAAAATTATTCAATCCCAAATAAAATTTCGAGAAATTGGGAATAATTTTCTAAATACATCAAAAAATGAAAAGTAAACAAAATTTTTTTGCTTTGAAAATTAATAAAACTATTAGAAGTGAGAGGATATTTAAAACATTAAAATAAATAATGAAACCGTCCCCCCCCCCCCACTATGTGCGTTAAAGTTATATTTTATTTTCGAGCAGTAGTCGCATGCTAACCTCTCGATTGGTTAAATGTTTAAGAGAAAATACCTCTTAAGAAGACTTATCGAACTCGAGTTTTCGCCAATGCGCTCTTGCCGAACGATAAATCGGCGACAAAAGCGTTTCTCGGCCGCAAAGCCTGCTTTTTGGGAAATTAAACCTCTCTAAATTCCGCTCACCGACTTTATACCATGGTTTCCTTTAATATTCCCTTAAATTCTCCCCCCCCCCTCTCCACCCTTCCATCTCTTTACGCCAAACTGTTTATTCTCTATTGGTGAATTCTTGAATAATCTACATCCGATTTTCTTAAATGCAACATGCATACAGAATACACAAAAGCTATACCATCTCATTATGCAAATAATATGCAACCTGTTTTAAAATATGAAACTTTTCAGTAACAGAGATATTTTTATTCTTTTTATTTTTATTTTTTCATCACTTTTTCTTTCTTTTTTCTTCTTTTTTTTAAAAGAGAATAGTTTTAATGGTTCAAAATTTATGACAAAAAAAAATATTTTTAATTAATTTGGCAATTAAGGTTTCACAACTTTTTATTTCTAGAAATTAAATAATTTAAGAAGAATATTGACTTTTACAATCGGTTGTTATTTATAATAAATAATTTATACAATCTTTAATTTAATTTTCCTTCAGTAATGAAACAATTTAAAAAAAAACTATTTTTAAAAATCTATCTATTCACTTGCAAATGAAATTCTTTTTTTTTTAAGATCACCAGTTTTAATAATAATTTAAAATCGTTCTAATAATTCATAATTTATAATTGTATAATTTATACAATCTTTAATTTAATTTTCCTTCAGTAATAAAACAATTTTTAAAAGAAACTATTTTTAAAAATCTATCTATTTACTTGCAAATGAAATTCTTTTTTTTAAGATCACCGGTTTTAATAATAATTTGAAATCGTTCTAAAAAGACAATGAATTAAATAACTATTGTAAAATATATCCAAAAAAATATTTATTCTTTTTTTCCCTTGTACAAAAATTAAAGAAGGTATAAAATTATTTTTCTAACATTTAAAAATTTTTTTTTATTTTAATATAGTCGATTACTTGAAAATAAACTTAATTTATTAATATTTATACTTGAATCAATTAATTTTTATTTTTATTTCAAAAAAATTGTATTCAAATACATAGTATCGGTATTTGAAGCGAATACTGTTTAATTGACATAAATAAAACTTATTTTGCAACTACGAAATATTTTTTTTCTTGTCAAGTAATCGAATCGAATTTTTCACTTGAACATAAAACTTAATTTTTGAAAACAAAAATTAATTCTTTAAATTTAAATTAAATTTTTTAAATTGAAAGTAATTTTAACAAATTTAAATTAATTCTTTTGAATTGGAAATTGTTACTTAAATTTCAATTAATTTTTTTAAATTGGAAATAATTTATTAAAATTTAAATTAATTTTTTTAAATTGGAAATAATTTATTAAAATTAAAATTAATTAGTTTTAAATTGGAAATAATTTTTTAGAATTTAAATTATTTTTTTTTAATTTGGAAATAATTTTAACAAATTTAAATAATGCTTTTACATTGGAAATAGTTACTTAAAATTTAAATTAATTTTTTTAAATTGAAAATAATGTTAGCAAATTTAAATTAATTTTTTTAATTTGAAAATAATTGAAAAAAATTTTAATTAACTTTTTAAATTGGGAATAATTTATTAAAATTAACATTAATTTTTTTATTTTGAAAATAATTTTTTAAAATTTCAATTAATTTTTTTAAATTGAAAATAGTTTCTTAAAATTTAAATTCATTTTTTTAAATTGAAAATAATTTATTAAAATTAAAATTAATTGGTTTTAAATTGGAAATAATTTTTCAAAATTTAAATTATTTTTTTCAATTTGAAAATAATTTTAACAAACTTAAATAACTTTTTTAAATTGAAAAATAGTTACTTAAAATTTAAATTAATTTTTTTAAATTGAAAATAATGTTAACAAATTTAAATTAATTTTTTTAATTTGAAAATAATTGAAAAAAATTTTAATTAATTTTTTAAATTGGAAATAATTTATTAAAATTAAAATTAATTGGTTTTAAATTGAAAATAATTTTAACAAATTTAAATTAATGCTTTTACATTGGAAATAGTTACTTAAAATTCAAATTAATTTTTTTATTTTGAAAATAATTTTTTAAAATTTCAATTAATTTTTTTAATTTGAAAATAATTTTAAAAAAATTTAATAAGTTTTTTTAAATTGGAAATATGTTATTAAAATTAAAATTAATTGGTTTTAAATTGAAAATAATTTTTTAGAATTAAAATTTTTTTTTAATTTGAAAATAATTTTAACAAATTTAAATTAATGCTTTTACATTGGAAATAGTTACTTAAAATTCAAATTAATTTTTTTATTTTGAAAATAATTTTTTAAAATTTCAATTAATTTTTTTAATTTGAAAATAATTTAAAAAAATTTTAATAAGTTTTTTTAAATTGGAAATATGTTATTAAAATTACAATTAATTGGTTTTAAATTGGAAATAATTTTTTAGAATTTAAACTATTTTTTTTTATTTGAAACTAATTTTAACAAATTTAAATTAATGCTTTTACATTGGAAATAGTTACTTAAAATTTAAATTAATTTTTTTAAATTGAAAATAATTTTTTTAAATTTCAATTAATTTTTTTAATTTGAAAATAATTTGAAAACATTTTAATTAATTTTGTTAAATTGGTAATAATTTTTAAAAAATCAAAATTAATTGGTTTTAAATTTTAATTTTAATTTTTTAATTTTAACAAATTTAAATTAATTTTTCAAAATTGAAAATAATTTTTTAAAATTTAAATTAATTTCTTTAAATTAAAATTAAAATTTTTATTTAAACACCTGAAAGACATTTAACAAAGAATGAATATCCTCATTTCCACTGAGAACTAATTTTCAAGAAATTAAAAACTTTCGAATGACTAAAACTCTGTTTTACTACTGAAATAAAATTTCCGAAAGATCTATAAAAGTTTTGTCTGACTAAAACTCTCTTTTTCTACTAAATCCCAATTCGGCATAGTTTTGTCTGACTGAAACTTTTTCTTACTACTCAAACCAAATTTACAAGAATTTAGAAAGTTTTGTCTCTCTAAAACTTTCACTTACTACTTTAAACAAATTTACAGGAAGTTAGACAAGTTTTATTTGTTAAACTCTATTTCTCTCTCTCTCTCTTATTCTATTTCTCTTCATATATACAGAAGCAGAATTTTTATAAAGATTTTGACATTTCATCACTGTGTGATAGAATTCTTTTTTTTTGCAACAGAAAAATAGTTTGAAAACAATTTTTCCAACTTTCTTTTTGCAATAAATTGAAATTTAAAAACAAATTGAATATGATTTGTCTGACTGAAACTGTGTCTTACTACTTGAAAGACAAAATTCACAAAGATCTACAACTTCTGTTTGACGAAAAGACTTTTTTTAACTACTTAAAAAAAATAAACTGAAAGTTAACGATAAATCTGAATAAAACTTTATTTTACTATTAACAAAAATTTAATTTACTATAAAAAATTTCCAACTTTCGTCTGACAAAAAACCCATTTTGTACTGAATTCGAATTTACAACAAGTTGACAGTGAATCGTCTGACTAAAACTTTCTCTTACTACTAAGAACGGCATTTACAGTGATTTCCAACTTTTGTCTGACTAAACGACTCTTTTTCCACTGAATTCCATTTTACAAGATTGTGAAATTATTGTCACCAACTTCAATTGCCCTATTCTACTGGATTTTATTTCATGATTTTAAGAATTAAAATTTAATTAATAATTAATTTAATTTAATTTAATTTAATTTAATTTAATTTATTTTAATTTAATTAATTAAATTAATTTAATTGACAAATTTAATTCGCCAAAAAATTGAAAATAAATTAAAAACAGGTGTTTTTTCAGAATATCGCAAATTGAGAAAAAAAACTCATCAAAATTGTTGCGATGCAAGGTTCTGATAAATTTTGTGTCTCAATGCTGATTTATAGAAAAATATCGATTTTTTTTTAGAAAAATTCTAAATTGAGAATTTAAGCAGAAAAAAAAATATTTCACCAATGTAAAAACGAGAGAAATATTAAAATGTAAATGTCAAAACATTTCGCCGTTAATCTAATGTGTAGAACGTTTAAAAGAGTGGAAACTCCGGACATTATTAATTAATTAATTTGTCAATTATGGTTTCACAACTTTTTATTTCTAGCAATTAAAAAATTTATGAAGAATTTTAATTATTCCAATCGGTTGTTATTTATAATGAATAATTTACACAATCTTAAATTTAATTTTCATTAAGTAATAAAAAACTATTTTTAAAAATCACTCTTCACCTGCAAATGAATTTCTTTTTTAAACAACACCGGTTTTAATAATAATTTGAAATCGTTCTAAATAGATAATGAATTGAAAAGATATTGCGTCAAATACTTTTAAATTAATTAATTTCCATTTTTTGTTATATTACATTTACTATCGTGCAAATTATAAAATTTTTTATTTTCATATTTTAATTTTTGGATAGATTTCTAATCAAAATTAAAAAAATACACTTACTAAGTATTTAATTACTATTGTTTAAATTTTTCAAAAATTTTAAATAATACTTTTCGCAAGAATTCAATTATTTTCATAATAAATAGTAAAATTCTTTGCAGAAATTTAATTATGTTCAAGAATTTTTTAATATTCTCGTCAAAATTTGAATTATTTTCAAAAATTTTCCTCGATTTCATATGAAATCTATTATTAACAAAATTTTTATAAGTTTCTTTGCAATAATTTAATTATTTTCACAAATATTAAAGAACTGAGAAATCTGTGATAAAAATGGGTTAATCCATAAATTATTTATTTGAAAATTGGGAAAATTGTGATTTTTAGAAATTAAGTGCAATTTAGAAGTTGACAATATTATATTTTTAATTATGTCAACAAAATTTATTCGTAACTAAAATTTGAAGTGATTTAAATTGTCTCCCATAAAATTATTTTTATGCTAATTTTTCCTAGAGGAACTCAGTGGTCAGAAAATAAAATCAGTCAAAAAATATTTTGTGTCACATTGAATTTGTATTTTTCTTCAAAATCAATATAAAAAATACAAAATACAAAAATATAATTTGAACTATAAATTTTTAAATAATTTCACTGCTTTACTACCTTTGCATAAAATTTCATACTTGCGCCTTCAAAAAATAAATTAATTAAAGTTTTTTGAAATGTTACTTCCGTTTTAATTTACGAATAATGCAATCACTTTGTTTTGTCGAATTTCTGTTTCAAATATCATAAAAACTAAAAAAAATTTCTGACCAAAAATTCCGACTGCTTTGCTAATTTTACACAAAATTTAATTTTTAAGTATCCCAATAATAAATTGAATTTTGGAAAAATTATAACTGATTGCAGAAATTCAATTATTTAAAAAAAATAAAATTCTTTGCGGAAATTTAATTATGTTCAAGAATTTTTTAATATTCTCGACAAAATTTCAATTATTTTCATAAATTTCTTCGCAATAATTTAATTATTTTTATAAATAATAAAATTCTTTTTAGGAATTCAATTATTTTCATAAATAAAATTCATCGCAGAGTTTTAATTATTTTTAATACAATTTTAATCGAATTCATCGAGAAATGTAATTGTTCTTAAACAATTTATGAAAAATCGTTAAAAGAAATCAATTATTTAAAAATGTTTTGAGAAAATTCTGTATAAGAATTTACTTTCAGCATTTTAATTATTCAATAAATTATTTATTTTTGCATTTAAATTATTGAATTCTCTAATAAAAATCTATTTAAAAATGAATTTCAGTCAATCTTTTAGATAAAAATAAATATTAAAGGCATTATAGCATGAATTTCAAGAAATAATTAAATTTTTAATCAAATTCTTTGAAAATTTGTATTTTTAATGTAATTATAATTAACAATTCTGTGGTATTAATTATTTTAAAAAAGTTTAATTAAATTTTTTTCTGAAATTATTTAAAGTGTTAATTTTTTAATTTCTTGAAAAATAGATCTCAGTGGAAATGAGGATATTCATTCTTTGTTAGATGTCTTTCAAGTATTTAAAAGAATTTAAATTTAAATTTTAAAAATTAATGTAATTTTTAGAAAATTATTTTCAATTTAAAAAAGTTAATTTAAATGTTTAAAAATAGTTTTAAATTTAAAAAAATTACTTGTAATTTAAATAAAATATTTTCAATTTAAAAAAATTAAAATAAATTTATTAAAATTATTTTCAAATTAAAAAAATTAATTTAAATTATAAAAAATTATTTTCAATTTAAATCAAAATAATTTTAATTTTAAGAAATTATTTCCAATTAAAAAAAAATTTATTAAAATTTTTTTAAGATTTTCAAATTAAAAAATTAATTTAAATTAAAAAAAATTATTTCCAATTTAAGAAAATTAATTTAAATTTTAAGAAACTATTTTTCAATTTAAAAGAATTAATTTAAATTTTAAAAAATTATTTTCAAAATAAAAAAATTAATTTAAATTTTAAAAAATTATTTTCAATTTGAGAAAATTAATTCAAATTTTAATAAACTATTTCCAATTTTTTAAAATTAATTAAAATTTCAATTCAATTGAAGAATTTCTGAATAATTTAATTTTCGTGAAATATATTTGCTAACAAATGGATTTTAAAATTCTTAAAGAACTTTTTTTAGAAAAATTATTAAAAATAATAGATTCCTGTGGGAAAATAATAATGATTAAATATTTATTTAGAAAAAAAGTTATTGATGTTTTCGAATAATTTTACAATAAAAGAAAGTCGTAAATAAAAAACAATTTTTGGAGAATCTAACAATTTTTAGAGTGAATCAGAATATTCTTAAGGGTCAGGGAAGAAATAAAAATTTCGTCAATCAACTCTGTTTTTCACGTTAAAAAAAATATTTTGCATGTTTTACATTTTTGAATTATCTAAAATATCTGTCACAAAATTCTACTTTTTTAGAAACAAAGAAAATAATGAATACTATAATTACATTATTATTTTTTTTTGCATTAATAAAATTTTTTTTTAATAATTTGAGAAATAAAAATAATAATGTTTAAATTAAAAAGATAGTAAATAATAATGATGTATAATATTATATGGGTGAATTTTCTGAAAGTGACACTTTTAAATTTCAGTTTTTCAATTAATTTTTTATCTTCAATTATATGGTTTTTTCTATTAAAACTACTTAATTTCATACTCAAGAGTAAGATTTTTAGGTTGCGCAAAATTAATTCTTAAAAATATTAAAATTTTTTTCATTTGAAAAATATTGTTGCTCCATTAAATTAATTTTATTTAATTGGCGATCTTTTCTATTAAAAATTCACGCTAATATCGCGTTCACGAAATCGAAAATAAAATTACACTGCTTAAAAATTAATAATTTGTATATTTTAATACCAAATATATTCAATTAGATGGAAATATAAATGTATTTAAAGTATTTGATTTAATGGTAATTTGGATTAATTTTTTCAAAGCAATGCAGGTAAATACTCAAAATAAAAGAAAAACTAGCATATTTTAAGGAAAAGGCTTCGGAGATGAAAAGCTTCAGAGATGAAAAATAAATTTTCTTTCATATTTGTATACATTAGGGCGCAATTAAAATATGTTTTTTTTAGTAAAACATACAAATCTCACACTCTCATTTTATATTACCATCGAAATATTCCGTTAAATTTACTTCTACATTCAGTTATTTATTAAAAAGGAAGGCTTCGGAGATGAAATTAATTTTTACTCGGAGAAAAATGTAAATTTCGATTATTTATAACAGCAATAATTTTTCTTCTTTTTATGGATAAAATATAGAAAAATCAGTCAGATTCTCAGCTTTATTTTAATGTGCATTAAAATTTTGTTTAAGATATTTTTAAAGTATAAAATGCGTCAGTAATCATTGTAAAGTAATTTTAACCTAAAACTGAAGACAAAGTTTAAACATTTTTATCAATAATAAAAGTGAGGTCTACAAATTTTTAAAATGCACATAATGATAGAAAAAACATTGTACTTTCTGACAATATTTTTAAAAAAATTCTGAGAATTTTAAAAAAAACCATGAAAATTTAATTTTATTGTAGAAGTCCTATTGGAGACATGTTAAAAAGGCTTCGGAGATGAAAGTAATTTAGTTATTGCGTAAATTAAGTTGAATAAAATTTTTTAATTTTCTTTTAAAAATGATAAATAAGTGCTAAATTTTCACTATGGAAATTGATAATAATTATTAAAGAGTAGATTTTGTAAAATTAATCGAGACATCAAAAATGTCACTTTCAGAAAATTCACCCATATCAGAATAGACAAAATACGACGATTGTTATAGTTGATTTTTTCCCACTCCTTGTAACTTTTTCATTATCCTTTCAAAGTTTATCGTTTCACCTAAGCCGATAATTAAGTAATTGAAAAAATAATGTTTTTTTTTCTCTGGATAATATTTTTTAATTCCTAGCGAAGGAACAATTGTTGGATATAGTGGAACGCGGGACAGAACAGTTTGTCTCAGGTTTATTGGATAATAAATGTTTGAGCGTATGAACAAAACTGGAGATGGTGTTAGCGATAGCCAAGTAGCTAGAGGAAGTTATTAAGGAAACGTGCGGATAAGAGGGAATGAAGAAAAGAGGGTGGGGCATGTCTCCAAGCACTTTTTCACATTTTCCACCTTGTGCTTTTCTCACTAGCTTTCTTGTTACCAATCTTCCTACTTTCGTTTCGCTGTGCTGACTATCGTCATATATATATAGCAAGAGAGAGAGAAAGAGAGAGAGAGAGAGAGAGCAGAAAAGCTGGTGTAACATTCTCACCAAACGATGTGGCCACTTTTATAGTCGTCCATATATGACCTTTGTTTCGCTAGCAAACGTCGTCTACGTGACTTTCACCAAATGTTTCCCAAAAAAAAAATTTCCTCTCCTTTTTTTTATTGACAAAAGGCAAACGTTGAAAAATTCTGTTTTATTTCCAAATTTCTGATATTGTTCCCTTTTCGTCAATAAGCATTTGTTTTTAGCAAAATTTTCACCGTTCCTTGCAACATTCTCCCCTTTTTTTTATTGTTTAGTTTCTCGATTATTTTTCGGCCACTTTGCAAAAAATTCTTCCATACTTTTTATTTCTCTAAATATATTTTAATATTATTTTTCTTCAATTGTCCCAATTGTTTACTTTTGAGAAAATATTTTCAATATTTATTAAATTACATACTCGTTAGCGAAAAAATAAAATCGCAAAATTAGAAGCGAATTTCGCTCACCAATTATTTTTTACATTTTATTTCTAATATTTAATCGATGAGACAAGCAATCGTTTGACAAGTAATTGTTTGACGTAATCGTTTTTTTTTTGGAATCAAATATTTTTTTCGTTTCCCTATTCGAAATGAGAGGAAAAATTTTAAGAATCAAAAACTATTTCTTTTCTTTTTCTCTTTTTGATAATTCTAACGTGATTAAAGAGTAACATGGGACATTAATTGCCCGTTTAATTAAAAAAGAAGTTTTGTTTGTCCTTTATTTTTTTTTTGAAAGAAAAAACATTCTCTTAAAATGTCAAAGGATCGTATGCTGAGAGTGCAATTTCCACGAAAAGAGGTTCACTCTTTCTTTTTAATTAACTTTCCATCTCATGACGCTTCTGAAAATACGCTTCTCTGTTTCTTAGGAAAAAAATTAATAATCTTTTTCTTCACTTTCAATCAAAATGTCGGGGTGCAATTTTTGCAACACGAAATTTACCTACAGAAAATATTTTTTCCATTAAAAATCATTTTACTCTGTACACAAACATTTCATGTAAATTAAATAAAATATGTGAAGAAATGTTTTATTTTAATATTAATATTAAATTAATATAAGTTTATATTAATACTAAATTAATATTAATTAATATTAAAACCAAATTAATATTAATTAATATTAATACCAAATTAATATTAATTAATATTAATATTTAATTAATATTAATACTAAATTAATATTAATACTTAATTAATATTAATACTAAATTAATATTAATACTTAATTAATATTATTACTAAATTAATACTTAATTAATATTAATACAAAAATTTATTTATACATTAAATAAAAATTTATTTGCTTCAAGGAAATAATTTCTCGAACTGTAAAAAGAAATTAATTTCTCCAATCACTTTTTTCAACTATCAAGAAACAAAATCGTCGAATAATTATTAAAACTAACAGAACGATTTCGATTTCAACTATTTCATTCGGCGCGACAAATTTTTGAAAAGATGAAATATTTTCCTAATTATCCCAGAGTATAACAACATATATATCGGACGGGAAGAAAATTAATTGTTATACTCGTCTTTGTGTCTCTTTGCGGTTTCAGTGAAAAAGAAAGATTCGATGATGGGTAAACTATACGCCCTTTCGAGATCAAAGAGTCATGCGGTTAGAATTTATTCGAAATCGATAATCAATTTACTGTCCGGTGCTCCAAATAACATCGACGAAGCGTGGAGTACAGAAAAAGAAACCGATACAGAAACTGTGAGGCTTTGGAAAAAAAAGAAAAAGTAACAAAAAAAGAAGAGAAAAAACAGAAAAAAAAGAAAAATGAACAAAAAAAATTGCAAAAAAAAACACCAAAACGAATAAATGCAGGAGAGAAGAAACGAGAATGGAAAGTAGCACATTATGGTGAGAAAATAATCTACAGCCATCAGTATTTAAATTGCTTCTCGGAAGAGAGAAACGATATATAGTACAAGGATAATAAGTTCGAGGTTTGTAATATCTGTGAAACAACTGAGCAAATTGAGGGGAAAATGTAAAGTGTATGCATGAGTAACGTATTTCCCTTTTCTTCTTCTTCTTCTTCGTTTTTTATTATGATTTGTATATTTGCATCGAGAGTATCAATTTAAAGATTTAAAAAGATTTTTAAATGAAAAAGTCTCGAGTCTTTAATAAGCAGATATTGTACCACGTGACATTTTTCATTTTCCTCCACATTTTTTGCACATATTTTTCATTTGCAAAATAATTTATGTATCAAAAGAATTCAGAATTTAAATTTAATTAAATTAATTAATTTAATTAATTTAATTAATTTAATTAATTTAATTTCTCAATTTTTCCCCGCTAGTTTCAAAAAATAAAAATAAAATTAATTCTACCTAAAAGTGAAATTCTTATTATTATTAATTATTAAATATAATAATTGTCGTATTTATTTATTCTGTCCAGTCTGTCCACACCTGAAGCTAGTCATGATTATGCTTTTTTTTTAAGTTTTCATAGATAATATTCTTTTTCTTTATTTTTTCACTCATACTTTTTAAATTTAATAATATGAATTTTTGTATTTTATTAAGAAATATTATTTTTATTTTTCAAATAATACAAAACTATTTTTATTAATCTACAAAAATTATTAATGTTATTTTTCAATATTTCTCTTTTTTCCAGAAAAATTAGCACTTTGTAACAAACATTTTAGGACTAGGTAATTAATCTTTTCAGTTTTTCTAAAAAAAATTAAAAAAACAATTAGAAACTTAAAATTAGAAAATATTTTGCAAATTTTCTGCTTCTCAATGTCAAATTATAAACCAAGTACAAGTTTTAAGTAGAAAAAAAAGTTATAAATCAAATTTTGATTAAGAAATTTGACATTTAATTTAGAAAAAATATTAACAGAATTTGTTGGCTAAAAACCGTATTATCGAAATAATAATAAGAAATAAATAAATAAAACAATTTTTATTTTATAGAACAATTGTTAGATACTTCAATTTTTTAATAATATTTTCAGTTATTTTTAAATAATTTAAATATATTACGGATTATTCTTATTCTGACTTTCGGACAGAAATATTTTTATTTTATTATTTATTTTGCTTGAGAAATTTATTAAAGACTTGATCAGGGTTGTCACGCATTTGTTTATTTGAAAGTTCCTGATTTTTTCATTTTAAAAAATGGAAATTTTCCAGGTTTTTAAAATAAAATCATTTTTTACCACATTAATAATAAGAAATAATTGATTTCGTTTGACAATTTTTAATAACATTTTTATGAAGAAAGAAATTTATGAAAAAATTGTAATTTTGGAAAATTTTTTAAAATAATTGAATTTTTAGCAAGAATTTTATTAAAAATTCGTTGAATAATTGAATTTTGCCAAAAATTTAGTTAAAAGTTTTTAAAATAACTGAATTGAATTCATATGAAATTGAGGAAAATTTTTGAAAATAATTGAATTTTTGGCACGAATTTTATTAAAAATTTGTTGAATAATTGAATTTTGACAAAAACTTAGTTAACAGTTTTTAAAATAATTAAATTCAATTCATATGAAATTGAGGAAAATTTTTGAAAATAATTGAATTTTTGGCAAGAATTTTATTAAAAATTCGTTGAATAATTGAATTTTGCCAAAAACTTAGTTAAAAGTTTTTAAAATAATTGAATTCAATTCATATTAAATTGAGGAAAATTTTTGCAAATAATTGAATTTTTGGCAAGAATTTTATTTAAAAAATTTTTAAATAATTGAATTTTGCTAAAAACTTAGTTAACAGTTTTTAAAATAACTGAATTGAATTCATATGAAATTGAGGAAATTTTTTGAAAATAATTGAATTTTTGGCACGAATTTTATTAAAAATTTGTTGAATAATTGAATTTTGCCAAAAACTTAGTTAACAGTTTTTAAAATAATTAAATTCAATTCATATGAAATTGAGGAAAATTTTTTAAAATAATTGAATTTTTGTCAAAAATTTTATTAAAAATTTGTTGAATAATTGAATTTTGCCAAAAACTTAGTTAACAGTTTTAAAAATAATTAAATTCAATTCATATGAAATTGAGGAAATTTTTTGAAAATAATTGAATTTTTGGCAAGAATTTTATTAAAAATTCGTTGAATAATTGAATTTTGCCAAAAACTTAGTTAAAAGTTTTTAAAATAATTGAATTCAATTCATATGAAATTGAGGAAATTTTTTGAAAATAATTGAATTTTTGGCAAGAATTTTATTAAAAATTTGTTGAATAATTGAATTTTGCCAAAAACTTAGTTAACAGTTTTTAAAATAATTGAATTCAATTCATATGAAATTGAAGAAAATTTTTGAAAAT
Source organism: Leptopilina drosophilae (assembly GCA_032873175.1). NCBI lineage: Eukaryota > Metazoa > Arthropoda > Insecta > Hymenoptera > Figitidae > Leptopilina > Leptopilina drosophilae. The sequence goes on from CM065479.1 coordinate 55,687,009, forward strand.
AATTGAATTTTTGGCAAGAATTTTATTTAAAAAATTTTTAAATAATTGAATTTTGCTAAAAACTTAGTTAACAGTTTTTAAAATAACTGAATTGAATTCATATGAAATTGAGGAAATTTTTTGAAAATAATTGAATTTTTGGCACGAATTTTATTAAAAATTTGTTGAATAATTGAATTTTGACAAAAACTTAGTTAACAGTTTTTAAAATAATTAAATTCAATTCATATGAAATTAAGGAAAATTTTTTAAAATAAATGAATTTTTGTCAAAAATTTTATTAGAAATTTGTTGAATAATTGAATTTTGCCAAAAACTTAGTTAACAGTTTTAAAAATAATTAAATTCAATTCATATGAAATTGAGGAAATTTTTTGAAAATAATTGAATTTTTGGCAAGAATTTTATTAAAAATTCGTTGAATAATTGAATTTTGCCAAAAACTTAGTTAAAAGTTTTTAAAATAATTGAATTCAATTCATATTAAATTGAGAAAAATTTTTTCAAATAATTGAATTTTTGGCAAGAATTTTATTTAAAAAATTTTTAAATAATTGAATTTTGCTAAAATTTAGTTAACAGTTTTTAAAATAACTGAATTGAATTCATATGAAATTGAGGAAATTTTTTGAAAATAATTGAATTTTTGGCAAGAATTTTATTAAAAATTTGTTGAATAATTGAATTTTGCCAAAAACTTAGTTAACAGGTTTTAAAATAATTGAATTCAGTTCATATTAAATTGAGGAAAATTTTTGAAAATAATTGAATTTTTGTCAAAAATTTTATTAAAAACTTGTTGAATAATTGAATTTTGCCAAAAACTTAGTTAACAGTTTTAAAAATAATTAAATTCAATTCATATGAAATTGAGGAAATTTTTTGAAAATAATTGAATTTTTGGCAAGAATTTTATTAAAAATTCGTTGAATAATTGAATTTTGCCAAAAACTTAGTTAAAAGTTTTTAAAATAATTGAATTCAATTCATATGAAATTGAGGAAATTTTTTGAAAATAATTGAATTTTTGGCAAGAATTTTATTAAAAATTTGTTGAATAATTGAATTTTGCCAAAAACTTAGTTAACAGTTTTTAAAATAATTGAATTCAATTCATATTAAATTGAGGAAAATTTTTGAAAATAATTGAATTTTTGGCACGAATTTTAATTAAAAAACTTTTAAATAATTAAATTTTGCTAAAAATTTTGTTAACAATTTTTAAAATAATTAAAATTTCGACGAGAATAATAAAAAACTTTTGAATATAATTGAGTTTTTGCAATCATTTATAATTTTTCCAAAATTCAATTTTTTATTGTCTTAAGTAAAATTCATCCATGAATCAATTATTATTTTTAATAATGAATTGAATGTATATTTAAAAAATATAACTAATTTTATAGGAATTTAAATTATTAAAATTAACAGAAAGTGAATTTAATTTAAATTATTAAAGTTTTTCATAAACCTAAATTATCTTTAAAATCTGTAAAGTTCAATTGTTGTTAAAAATAGAAAAAGTTTGAAATAAATAAAATCTTTTCAATAAGGAATCTAACATTTAGAATTTTCTTATGAATTTTCGAAATTGAATATTGTTTCACTACTTTTGACAAAATTTCCTGACTTTTTCACGACTTTCCTGAATATATTTAGAAAAATAGTGATTTTTAGTAGAATTCTTCTGAATAATTGAAATTTTTAATGTTAATGAAACAAGAAACTTGACGCGCTATTTTTTAGCTAATTTATTTTTAAAAAACACTAAAGATTATTTTATTTGTTTTGAAAAATTTAAATAATCAATTTTTCAATTTATTTATTTACTTAAACACTAAAATTCGGATTTCCTTTGTAATTTATAAAAAAAAATCTGCATAATCAACAGACAGGTGAAGATGTAATTTTTATGAGACTCTTCAGTTGGCGAAGGGGAATAAAATTTTCATATCCAGTAAAACTGTTACATATTTTATAAAATAAGGAAAATTTTAATTTTCAAAAACAAAATATTGATTACTTTCCTAATTTAATTATAAGATTACATAATTACAAAGTATTTACGAAATTAATTTTATATCTTCTAATTGATCAAATCGTTTGAGGTATTTGCTGCAGCAGTAGTTCGTCTTAATCCAATTTAGCAACATTTCAGCATTCCAGCAAATGATCATAATTAATTAAATTTTAATTTATAATCTAGAAATTTCAATATATTTAATTAAATTATTAAAAAAATATATTTAATAAAATTATTAAATAATTATATTTAATTATTAATTAATTATTAATTTACATTTGCAAATTTAATCTGTACAAAGAAAAATTATATAAATCATCAAAACATTCGTTCCATTTTTATTCACCATTATTATCAATTTGAGAATTTGTTTTTCTGCAAATAACGATAAATTTTATAACCAATTTTTATCAACAAAAAAAGATGTATATACACGCAGGTTATAAAATGATAATAGATAAAAAGTTATAAAATTTTAAGTTACATAAAAGTTATTTGTTGCTGAGTTTACTTTAATATTTAGTAATAAAACACGATACTTTGTTATAACTGTTAGGTATCCAAAGCAAAATTTATTACCAGTTATTTATAGTAGAAAAAGATTTCAGCACTTTTTGTGACAATAACTTTTCGCAGAATTGATAAAATCCATTGAACCTCTATATTTATATATATGTGTGTGTGTATATAGACTATTAAATCTAAAGCTCTCAATGTTTTATTCTCCCATACAAAAAAAGTAATCAGATCGATTTCTTATTTAATAGTTTCATTCTTTGAGGTAAACGATACCATTGATTTTCAAATAAGTTTAATGGAAATTAATTTTCTCTAGCTCTTGTATTATTTTAGAAAAATGTAATTTAATAAAATATGTAATTCAATGAAGAAAAAATATTAAAATTCAGTGAAAAAAAGACTTTAGTTAATTTAGATAACTAATTACTTGTCTATCACCAAATTAATAATTTTTTAAATCAAATAATATTTTCTTTAATCAAATAATGTTTATTGAAATTCAATAAATTATTATTGAAATAGAATAAATGTTTATTTCCGTCAAATAATTTTTATTTAAATTCAACAAAATTCCCGATTATTTTCCGGTTATGTCCTAATTTTTTCCCGGTTTTCTTTTCTCATCAAAATTGTATTTAAATTTGATTTCGAACATAAATAAATCGTTAAATTGTTTAAAAATAATGTTTCTTAATATTTTTAACTGAAAAATTGAAAGTAATTTTTTCCATTTTTTAAAAATAATCATGTTTCTTTATAATTATAATTGAAAATTTGTTTTTTCAAGTTTATTAAAATTATATTAACAATAATTAAATTTCTGCAAAGAATTTTACTATCTATAAAAATGAATCCTTCCAAAGAATGCTTTTATTAATGAAAATAATAAAAATTCTTGTGAAGAATTTTATACAAATTTTTGATAATAATAAGCAATAATAATTAATTATTTACTTAATAAGTAATGAATATTAAATTAGCTTAAGAAATAAATAAATATCATTAATTTGAACATTCAAAAATTTGAAATTATAGAAATTTTAGAGAAGTTCAATAATTACAATGATTGAATAATAATAGAATAATAAAAAAATAAAAAAATGAAATAAAATAATAATAATAATAATAAATTTTTATAATAAAAATTCATTTTAAAACCTTAAGAGGGAGTTTACATTTTAAAAATAAAATTATTATTACGGTCACAAACTTCCCTTGATTATTTTGCGAAAAATTAAAATTCAATTATTAATTATTATATTATTATATAATATACATCTCTTAAATTTCTTAATTACTGATTTTTCAAATAAATATTACATAAAATAAATAAAGAAATATAATATAATATATTTAGTCGAAAAATTGAAATAAAATTCTTTAAAAGAATTAAATTATTTTTTAAAAAATGTAAAGAAAATTTTCAAATATTTCAGAAATTTTTAATTATTTGTTTACAAAAATTCAATTATCTTGAAACAATAGAATTTAAAAATTTTAATAATCTTATTTTTCAGAATTTAAAAAAAATCTGCAAAAATTAAATTTTATTAAACAATTTGAAGTGTGTATCGTTTTTTTAAATTAACTAATAAAAATTAAAAATATTAATCTTCGCACTAAGAAACATGAATACATTAGATTTTAATTTTTTATATAATCCAATTATTAATTAATTATTAAATTAAAATACTTTGAAAATTGTATTTTTGTTAAAAAGTTTCTAATGAAATTCTTTAACAAATTTAATTACATATATTCAGTCGAATTTCACAATATTTCTATTAACTCCATAATTTTTCTACATTTATTTAGATAATAATTTTAAATCGGGGGCCTGATTTTTTAATATCAAATAATTAATTATTTTTAACTTATCCAAAGTTATAGAATCGTATAAATATTTATGAAAATTGAAATAAAAAGTTATTTTTTAAAAACAAATTAAAATAATAAAACTTTTTTATTTCGGTTGGAAAAATTCCCGGTTATTTCCCGTTTAGTAGACACTCTGTAAATATAAATGTAATTAAATTTTATAACACCATTTTTACTAAATAAAAATTTATTTAATTCAAATTAACTATTTTATGTCTATTATATAAAAATATTAAACTTATTGGTTTGAAAATTCAACTTATTTTATATAAATTCTAAAATTATTGATTTAATTCATTTTTAATTCAACTTTGTTTAATTTTAAATTAAATAAGATAATTTCAATCAAGTCAATATTTATTTAATAAGAAAAGGTTATCGTTTATTTGCAGGTAAATTTTGATTGGATACTAAAAACAAATCTTCATGACAGAATCGATTTCAGACATTTTCATAATGTATTAATGATTTCAGACTTGAAAAATTAAATTAAGAAAGTAGAATTAAAATTGATATGTTAAAAAATCATATTTAGTCAGACAAATAATTTCTGGATTTTAGTATATTTTAATTCAGTGAAAAAAGTTGACGTAAGTCAGACAAATTTTATCAATTTTTTTGTACATCGTCATTTTGAGGAAGAAGTTATTAACATTTAGACAAGTAAATGTAAAATTATTGTTAATTAGGTTAGAGTAGAAAACAGAATTTTAATCAGAGGAAATTTCCAAAGCTCTAAATTTTTTTTGAATCATAAAGGAAAATTTATCTCTGAGTAGTAAAAGAGAAGTTATGTCAGACAAAACTAGTGCAGTTTCTTGTGAATTCGCACACATTGTCAGTAGAAAAAGATGCCTTTAGTCAGACAAAAATATTACAAATTCTCGTAAATTTGAAAATTAGAGAAGCGAACATTATTCGTCAGGGAAAATTTTTTGAATATTACTTGTAAATTAGGGTTCAGTAGAAAAGGAGATGTTTAGTCAGACATGTTTTATTTTGTAAATGTAATTTTTAAAATTTTATTTTCAAGACGAATCGTTTATTCGTGAATGTGATTTTTAAAATATACTATTCACTGATTTTAATATATTGGGGAAAAAAAAATTTTTTATCAAAAATTCTTGCAAAATTTTAAAAATCTTACACAGATTTAGTGGCAGTAGTTTAAGAGTTCTTAAGTCAGACAAATCATTTTTATATTCTTGTAAATTTTTATTAAGCCTAAAAAGAATTTTTTCTCTTTTAATTGTTTTTTTTATTTTTTGTTAAATTAAATATTAGTTGTCACAAAGTTTTATTTTTAGACACATTTTTTTTATTTTCGATAAATTTTGAAATTTAGTAGAAAATTTTTTTTCAGTCAGACAAATATTGTCTACATTCTTCGACATTGGATTTCAGTAGTTCAAGAGACTTCCAGTCAGACAAGTAAATTCAGAGTATTTATCAATTTTCTTCAGTAAAAAAGGGTTTTTTTAATCACTCTAAAATTACCAAATCTTGCGTCATTGGTTACTTTTACTAATTTTTGATAAATTACTAATTCAAATTAAGAGTATTTTTTAATTTTAGTAAATAAATTTTCTTTACTTATTCTAATAAAAAATTTACAAACTCTATACAGTTGTAGGTAAGGAAATTCGGTTAAAAAATAATTGCAGTAAAATTAAAATATGACAGTAGAGGTCGAAATGTTTACATCCTTTTTGATGTGGTTGTAATAAACAAATGAACACTAAACTTGTACATTGAGTTGTAAAACCAACAATTGAGTCCTTTGTAAATGAAGATTTATTTTCAAATTGTACATTAAAGTTCAGAGGTTCCTTGATGATAAAATTTTCCTGATTTCAAGGAAAAATTAAATTTCGAATTTCAAGAAGAGAGGGGTGCGCGCGCGCCCGCGTGCGAGTTACTCCAGCTACCCAGAGGTTTAAATAGCTAATTTTATGCAACGAAGTAATCTCTGCTTTTCTGCATTACACAGTTTCTACCATTTAGTGTTTCTCGCACAAACAACTTTTGGAATATATCCAGCATGCAAAAAGTCAATTATGAAATCTCTAAAGACGCTTTAAGAAAAGCAACTTCACATCAGATTTCACTCCCTGCCCCCTCTTCGACCAAAATTAATTAAGACTCTTAGATTATTTCGGTTCGGTTCGATGGAACTTTGGCGAAATTTTTTTTCTGGCAATTACGAGGCTAATCCTCAAAAAAAAGGTTTTTCTACTTTTTCTTTAATTAATTGATTTTAGTTCATTTAAATGGATTGAAGAGAATTTAGAAATATTCCCAATATTTCGAAATTACAAATAAAATTTATGTCTGAATATAAATCTTAGCGACAAATACACTGACAAAAAATTTATTTGTTTCAAATAACCGATTATTTGACTATTATCAAATAAATATTTACTTGAATCAAATAAATTGTATTCGAATCAAATATTTCAGTATTAGAGCAAACATTATTTAATTGATTCAAATAAAAATTATTTGATTCAAGTAAATATTTATTTATTAATAGTCAAATAATCGGTTATTTGAATCAAATAATTTTTTTTTAGTGTAATATTTAATTTAAAAAAAAAAATTTTTTTAAACAATTGAAAGAGAAAAATTTATTTTTAGGCTTGATAAAAATTTACAAGAATGTAAAAATGATTTGTCTGACTTAAAGACTATTGAACTTCTGACACTAAATTTCTGCAAGAATTTACAAATTTTGCAAGAATTTTGCTATCAGGGCTCGAACCAGTGAAAGTATTTAAAAATACGGACTTTACGGACCATTTACGGATCAATTACTGACAAAAATATATAAGAGAACATTTTACTTAAAACTATAAATTAGATTTTTTCATAACTAAAAAAACATGAAGATATCGATAACTCCGAGTCTTCATGTTTTATAATAATTAAAGATAGAGTGATAAAATCATCATCAATTCAATTATTATTTTCAAGAATTTTTAACTAAAATTCTTCTTAAAATCGATTATTTTTAATAATTTTCGAAAAAGTTCTTTGACAATTTTCAAATCTATTTCTTTACAATATTCGATTTTTCAATTATTTGTAAATTCTTCAATTAAATATGTATTAGAAAATAAAAACTTCAAATAATATAAAAAAAAATTCGCAATTAAAATTTCTCAAAAAAATTAATTCCACAGAATTGTTACTTAGTTAAAAATATGAAAAATTCAAATTTTCAAAGATTTGAATCTGAAACCTTTTCAAAATTTAATTATTTCTAAAATTTTACGCTCTAATACTTTTAATATTCAATTATAATCTAAAATTTTAACTCAAATTCATTTTTAAATCAATTTTTATGAAAAAATTCTGCGAGAATTTCATTATTAAAATACAAAAAAAACAATTTTTTGAACAATTACATATATTTCTTAAAATTGAATTCTTTTAAATAATTGTATCAATCAATTTTCAAATAATTTGAATTTTTTTGCAAAATTTTATTAAAATAGATATTAAAAATAATTAAATTAGGGAAAATTTTTGAAAATAATTGAAATTTTGCCAAGAAATTTATTAAATTTTTTGAAAATAATTCAATTTTAGAGAAGAATTTTATTATTTATAAAGATAATTGATAATTTACGCAAAGAATTGCATTAAAAATTTTGAATGCAATAATTTTATTCTTTAAAGAAATTTAATCAAAAATTTATTAAAAATAATATTTAAATTCTAATAAATAAATTTATAGCAAAGGTTATTAAAATAATTAAATTTCTTTGATAAATTTTAATAAAAATTTTTAAGAATAATTACATTTTTCAAGGAATTCGATTAAAATTGTATTAAAAATAATTGAAATTCTGCAATTAGCTTTATTATTCATCAAAATAATTGAATTCCTAACAGGGATGGCTTCGAAACTAAATAAAAACGAAAAAATAATTTAGTTTTGGAGTAGAAATCAAAACTAAAAGGTCGGTGTATTTAGTTTTGGTGCTGGATACAAAACTAAAAGGTCCGAGTATTTAGTTTTATTGCGCTATTCAGAACTGAAATGAAACTAAAGTTTCGAAGCCAACCCTAAGGATGGCTTCAAAACTAAATAAAAACATAAACATAATTTTGTTTTGATGCGCAGGAATTAAAACTAAAACGTCCTTGAATTATGTTTTCATTCTGTTAACGACACTAAAAGGTCCCTGTATTTAGTTTTGTTGTGATATTCGAAAATAAAATGAAACTAAACTTTCGAAGCCATCCCTGATTCCTAATAAGCATTTTATTATTTGACAAAAAAAATTAAATACCTGTAAAAATTTTATTATTTATGAAAATAATTGAATATTGCGAAGAAATTTATAAAAAAAATTTGTAAATAATTGAATTCTATTGGAAAATTTTATTAGAATAGTATAGAAACCTATTAAAAATCATTAAATTGAGGAAAATTTTTGAAAATAATTGGAATTTTTCCAAGTATTTTATTAAAATTTTTGAAAATAATTGATATTTTGAAGAAGAATGCAAGAATTTTGCTATAGAAAAAAGATGTTCTCAATATATTTACATCTGGAAATGTCGAAGAATGTAGACAATATTTGTCTGACTGAAAAAGAATTTTCTACTAAATTTTCAAAAATTTACCTGAATTAAAAAAGAAATTGTCTAAAAATAAAACTTTGCGACTACTAATATTTAATTTAACAAAAAATAAAAAAAACAATTAAAAGAGAAAAAATTCTTTTTAGGCTTAATAAAAATTTACAAGAATATAAAAATAACTAGTCTGACTTAAGGACTTTTGAACTACTGCCACTAAATCTCTGTAAGATTTTTAAAATTTTGCAGGAATTTTTGATAGAAAATTTTTTTTCCCCAATATATTAAAATCTGGGAATAGTATATTTTAAAAATCACATTCACGAATAAACAATTCGTCTTAAAAATAAAATTTTAAAAATTACATTTACAAAATAAAACATGTCTGACTAAACATCTCCTTTTCTACTGAACCCTAATTTACAAGTAATATTCAAAAATTTTTCCCTGGCGAATAATGTTCGCTTCTCTAATTTTCAAATTTACGAGAATTTGTAATATTTTTGTCTGACTAAAGGCATCTTTTTCTACTGACAATGTGTGCGAATTTACAAGAAACTGCACTAGTTTTGTCTGACATAACTTCTCTTTTACTACTCAGAGATAAATTTTCTTTTATGATTTAAAAAAATTTAGAGCTTTGGAAATTTCCTCTGATTAAAATTCTGTTTTCTACTCTAACCTAATTAACAATAATTTTACATTTACTTGTCTAAATGTTAATAACTTCTTCCTCAAAATGACGATGTACAAAAAAATTGATAAAATTTGTCTGACTTACGTCAACTTTTTCCACTGAATTTAAATATACTAAAATCCAGAAATTATTTGTGTGACAAAATATGATTTTTTAACATATCAATTTTAATTCTACTTTCTTAATTTAATTTTTCAAGTCTGAAATCATTAATACATTATGAAAATGTCTGAAATCGATTCTGTCATGAAGATTTGTTTTTAGTATCCAATCAAAATTTACCTGCAAATAAACGATAACCTTTTCTTATTAAATAAATATTGACTTGATTGAAATTATCTTATTTAATTTAAAATTAAACAAAGTTGAATTAAAAATGAATTAAATCAATAATTTTAGTATTTATATAAAATAACATGGATTTTCAAAACAAAAAACTTAATCTTTTTTATAATAGACATACAATAGTTAATTTGAATTGAATAAGTTTTTATTTAGTAAAAATGGTGTTATCTTTAATTACATTTATATTTACAGAGTGTCTACTAACCGGGAAATAACCGGGAATTTTTTTAACCAAAGTAAAAAAAGGTCTATTATTTTAATTTGTTTTTAAAAAATTACTTTTTATTTCAATTTTTAAAAATATTTATACTGTTCTCTAACTTTGAATTAGTTAAAAATAATTAATTTGATATTAAAAAATCAGGCCCTCATTAAAAATTATTATCTAAATAAATGTAGAAAAATTATGGAGTTAATAGAAATATTGTGAAATTTGACTGAAAATAATATGTAATTAAATTTGTTAAAGAATTTTATTAGAAACTTTTTAACAAAATAAAATTTTCTATGTATTTAAATTTAATAATTAATTAATAATCGGATTATATAAAGAATTACATTCTAATGTATTCATGCTTCTTAGTTCGAAGATTAATAATTGAAATTTTTATTAGTTTATTTAAAAAGAACGATACACACTTCAAATTGTTTAATAAAATTTAATATTTGCAGATTTTTGTTTAAATTCTAAAAATAAGATTGTTAAAATTTTTAAATTATATTGTTTCAAGATAATTGAATTTTTTTAAATAAATAATTGAAAATTTTTGAAATAGCTGAAATTTCTTAACATTTTGCGAAAAATAATTGAATTCTTTAAAAAATTTTTATTTAAATTTTTCGAAAATAATGAAGGGAAGTTTGTGACCGTAATTATAGTTAAATTTTAAGAATATAAAGTGTCCCTCTTAAAGTTTTAAATCAATTTTGATAATTTTATAATTCTGAGTGTTCGAATAAATAATATTTATTTATTTCTAGAACAAATTTAATGTTTATTACTTATTAAGCAAATAATAAATTATTTCTGCTTATTATTTTCAAAAATTTTTTTTTAATTCCTTAAGTTCTTCAAATTTCCTCAGTTTCCAAATGACTGACTGTAATTTACTTCCACCACCAATTTATTAAACTATCAATAAAATTTAAAAAAAAATAAAAAAATTAATACATTTTTTCTTTCAAAGTTAAAAATAATTTTTATACACTATTTGAAATTTTATTTGATTAAAAAAACGGTTTATTTTCTATTATTAAAATAAATCTTACTTGAGTCAAATAATTATTATTGAAATCATGTAAATTATACATCAACCAATAATTTTTATTCATTTTTTAACTAAAATAAATTATATTTTTGGAATCAATAATAATAATAATAATAATTCTTTGAAGCAAAATTAATTGAAACTAATTTGAGAGACTGCTTTCTTTTTTCAAAAAAATTAGGACGAATAAATCCTTTCCAATTAAACGAACAATTAATATCCCATTTTACTCATATTAAATAATGATAGAGTTCTCAACAATAAAATCTTATTGATTATTGACGGAATTTTACTCTCTTTTGAAATTAGCAAACTAAGATAAATATTCTTTGATCCAAATAAACAATTACTTGACTACTGTCGAATAAATATTTATTTCTATCAAATAATTATCAATATTTTAATTTTTGTTACACTAAACTGTTTTCATTGGGAGGAGGGGGGGAATAATCCATTAATTTGAATCAATTGATTGAAGAAATTCTCTAAACAGTAAAAAATTATAAAATTTATAAAAAAAAAACATTTAATAATAACAAATTATTGAAAAAATAATTAGAAACGAGTTTTTCAAAGAGGGACAAAAAATAATTAAGGTCCCTAATAGATAAATAGAGAATAAAAAAATAATTGTCTCCCTAAATTTGGGTTAATATTAAGTGATATAAAAATTAGAGTATTCAACAAATATTTATTGGTGCACGAAAGAGATCTTTAACTGGAACAGCGATAACTTTCGCTAAAACAGAGAAAATATTCGTTAAAATAGCTAAAGAATTCGCAGCGATAACTAAAAATTTTGCTAATATAGTAAAATTTGTAGTTGTTCCAGGTAAAGATTTTTTTTCGTGTGGTAAAAAAAGTTTTTTTTATCTATCTAATAATTGCTTTCACGGTAAATCGTTAGGTATTAAAATAACACCAAAATGGATTAAAATAACACTAAATTGCATTATTTTAATCCTTTTTGGTTTTATTTTAATACCTAACGATTTACCGTGTTATATTATTTTTCTTAAAGTAAAGGGATAAATTATCTAGTATTTAAAAAAAAACTCTCAATATTAGGAATCAAAGAAAGTATTGAAACATTAATTTTCCAAAATTGAAAAATTAAATTAAATGAAACTTACTGTGAAAGATAAAAAGAAAAGTAATTTTAAAAAAGAAAAAGAACTATCGACTCTTCTTTTCATTCTTCATCTTTTTTTCCTTTTTTTTTAATGAAATTTTCTTCCTTACAGGTCAAGATTAAATTTGAAATCGCAAGAAAAGTATAAAAAGAGAAATTCGACATTATGCGAAAGGTAAACGACAAATCGGAGGTCAGTCCCTCGACTCTCATAGGTGCAATTTTTCCAACTTGGCTTTTTAAATTCGTTTCTCGCGCGAGACGAGAGAAAAGCTTTCGAATCTTATCTGGGCATATCTCTGCCCGGGGATCCGGAAAAACGAGCGCATTGTCGAAGTGGGAACAAGTTGGTTTTTGAGCAGAATAAGATAGTTTCTTAGCGAGAAAAGGTCGACGACAGCGAAAATATTCCCTAATAAAATCGTTCTCGTTCACGATATACATATATATATGCACTTCTGTGTGAGTGCGAATGCAATACATTCACCATAAAAGTTTCACCATAAAAAAAAACTCCTACGAGGTGTAATAAAAGTGAAATATACATATT
>CM065479.1:57708437-57770937 GCA_032873175.1 Leptopilina drosophilae
ACTTTTCAAATATTTAAATTTTCAATATCAATTTTTAATTTAATTCCACGCTTCAATCCATTTGCTTAAATCAAAAAGCCTTTTTTCCCTTTCGCTGTGTTGAATTTTTTATTTTGCATTCGTTTTTTACCAATCTCTGTCGCTCTCTCTTTCTCGGTTCAAAAAAAAAAAAAATATAAACTGTGATAATGAAAATAAAATAAGAATATAAATAAAAAAACTTATGATAATAGATGAATTAATTAAAAGTACAGAAACAAATGAAAAAAAATAATTAATAATTTTTTTCTTCTCAATTGAAGAAATAGAAGTACGGAAAAGATTCAAATTTTATTAACTTTCTTTCACACAACTCTGGATTTTCTTGTTTTTTATTCAAAAAAAGAAATAGAAAAAAGTATAGAAATAATAGAAAAAAATAACAAAGAAAATAAAGAAATAAAAGGTCAAAGAAATATATTTAGAAATAATTTTAATTTTTTTACTACATTGTAATTTTCTTTTCTTCTTCTTCTTTATTCCAGAGAAGAACAAATTGAAGAAATAAATTAAATTCATTTTAAAGAAAATGAAGAAAGAAAAGATAAAAAAGACAATAAGGAATTGTTTTATGTTCTACTTTTTTAATTTTCTTTTCTTTTTTTTATTTCACGAAGAAGAAATAATAAAGTGAAGAAATAATATAAACGCATTTTTCAAGAAAATGAAGAATTATTTTTTTGAACAAAAAACTAAGTTTTTTGGCACTTAAAAATAAATCAGCAATTTTATCTCTTCTCCTACTATTTTAATTTTCTCTTTTTCTTCATTTATTCCAAAAGAGAAGAAATAATAAAAAAGTAAAGAAATAATAAAAAAGTGAAGAAATAATAAAAAAGTGAAAAAATAAAATATTATTTTTAAGAAAATCAGGAATATTTTATTAAATAAAAACTGATTGTCTGTTCTTAAAAATAAGTAAGCATTTTTTAATTTTTTACTATTTTAATTTTTACTTCTTCTTTTTCTTCTACTTTTAGTTTATTTCAAAAAGAAGAAAAGGAAGAAATTAAAACGCATTTCAAAGAAAATGAGCAATTATTATAACAAATAAAAAAATTTCTTTTTCTCTAATAAGTATATCAGTAATATTTCTTTTCATGGGCTAATTTAATTTTTTTCCCTTTTTTATTTCAGAGAGAAGAAATACTAAGAAAGTGAAGAAATAAAATAAATTCATTTTATATAAGAATATTATAAAAATTAAAAAAGTTAATAAAGTAAGTTTTATTTTTTCTACTTTTTTTGAGTTTTTAATTTAATAGTGAAATAGTAAAATTAGTAGGAGAAAATGCTATTTATTAGTACAATTTTTAAATAGTAAAACTATTAGTAGGAATGAATATTTATTAGCAAAAATCTCTAATAATAAAACTAATAGTAGAAATTAATATTTACTGGTTCAATTTTTTAATTTGTAAGACTAGTAGTAGAAATTACTATTTATTAGTAAAAATTTTTTATAACAAAATTAGTAGTATAACTAGTATAAATTATAAATAGTATAAATTATCATTCATTTGTAAAATTACTAGTGAAAATTACTATTTATTATTAAAAAGAGTATCAGTATAGGTATGATCAATTATTAGTAGCAATACTATTGGTAAAAATTCCTATTCGTAAAATTTTTTAACAGTAAAATCATTAGTAGACATTATAATTTTTTAGTAAAATTAGTAGTGGAAAGAATTATTTATTAATTAGAAATATTATTAATAAAAATTTTAGACCTGGAATATTAGTAGTAGAAATTACTATTTATTTTTTGAATTAGTAATTAGTATAGTTGAAATAGTAGTAGTTAGTAGAAATGACTATTTATTAGTAGAAACAGTGTTAGTAAAAATTATTATTTGTTACATTTTTTAATAGTAAAATCATTATTTAAAAAATTCTATTTGTTAGTAGAAATTATTATTTATTACTAAAATTAGTAGGGGAAATTACTATTTACAAATAGCAATAAAATTAGTAAAAATTGCTATTAGTAAAAATTGCTATTAGTAAAAATTTTAAATATAAATAATTGGTAGTAGAAATTACCATTTATTACTAGAAATATTATTAATTAAAATTATAATTAGTAACATTTTTTAATATAGTAAATTCATTATTAGAAAATTCTAATTATTTGTAAAAATACTAAAAATTAGTATTTTTTAGTAAAATTAGTAGGGGTTATTACTATACTATACTATACTATTTATTGATAACAATATTATTGGTAAAAATTATTATTGGAAAAATTTTTTAATAGTAAAATTAGTATTGGAAATTACTATTTATTAGTGGTTATAGTATTAGTATCTAATAATTATTATGTTTTAGTAAAATTAGTTGTGGAAATTACCACTCAGGTATTATTAGAAATAGTATTAGTAGGAATTTTTATTAGTAAAATTGTTTAATGGTAAAATCAGTATTAGAAATGACTATATGTGACGCGATCTGAAGAAAGGGACCTTAGAAGCAAAAAATTGTAGGTTATGTTTGCAATTTTTTAAATTAAAATACAAAAACAGAATTAACTGTAAATATAAATTATTGATGTTTAAGTCTTTATTACAATTGGAGTATTTAATAAACACTAATTTTAATTTGCAATAAGTAAAAAGAAACTTTCAATCAAGAAAAAAGTAACATTAATATAACCTTAAAATAATTTGCTTCTTAAGTCCCTTTCTTCAGATCGCGTCACATATTTATTATAGTAAATATAGCATTAGTAAAAACTAGAAACTGTATTAGTAAAAATTGCTATTAGCAGAAATAATATTAGTAAAAATTATTATATAGTATTAGTAAAAATTGCTGTTAGTAACATTTTTATTAATAAAATCAATATTTGAACATTGTATTCATTAGTAGAAATTGTGTTATAGTAGAAATTACTATTTATCAGTAGAATTCACTAATTTAAAAGCAAAAATTCAAGTCCCTAATTAAAATTAGTTAAAATGTTTACTAATTAAAATTTATAGAGTAATTAAATATAATCATTAATTAAGAATAAATTACTTTTTAACCATAATGAACTTTTTGTGATATTCATCATAATATATAGATTAAAAAAGTGATAAAGGGAAATTAACTTGACTATTATTTGTAATAGAGTGATTTTCCTGAAATTGAGAGTGTAGAATGAACCCGGTCCTCTATATCGCGTAACTGTTAACCTAGATTCAGAATAATTTGCGTTCACAAAATATATATCGTCTGAGTTGATTGTGTATCCGTTCGGTTTATATACACGTATATATTCTAGGTATAGAGTGTACTATTAGGATGCGTCCGGGAAAAGACATACTGTGGGGATGTACTATAAATGCGAATGGTGAATGCTGGATCCGTGCAGATTCTCAATTCGTTGTCCTTCGTGAAGCAATCTCGGGAAACGAGAACACAGTGATCTTGTCTAACTTCCCAAGCCGACTTACTCTCCAAGAAAACGATCGAGGAAAATCGTTTTAACGATCCACAAGCATTTTTTCTTTCCTTCTCTCTCTCTCTCGGTCTCTATATCGTTTGGATAATAAACAAGGTTGGTTGTCTCCTTATCAAGATCACAATTTTTTTTTTTTGCATTTAAAGAACTCTCTCGCGATAAGAAAACTAACAGTTTTAGAAAAAAAAAGAAAGTGAATAATTTTTTTTTTTGCCTAATAGTTTTTTCTTGCGAAAAAAGTGTTTTCAGTTCGCCTTCATTCGTTTCTTTCTAATTGATAAAAATAATATTTCCTCGTGTGGTGAGAATGTAAACAAAACAAAAAATTCTAAGAACAAATTTATTTCTTTACTTTGGATTTATTTATTCATTTATTTCTATTAATTACTTACTAAATTAATATTCATATTTATTAAATAATAAGAATTCATTCACCTATTTCTAATTTACTACACGGAGAGAGATTATATATTAAATTTTGTAAAAATATTTTCAAATTGGGGAAAAAGTGCAACAAAGCGAAATTTTGATATTGAAAATACTAAACTTTAAAAAAAGTTTTGTGAAATTTATTAAAGTTATATTAGAATTTAATTAATATTCTTGATATTTGATATAATTATACTAAATTTCACATAAGTTTTTTTAAAGTTTAGTATTTTTTATATCAAAATTTCGCTTTGTCGCACTTTTTCCTTAATTTGAAAATATTTTTACAAAATTTAATATTTATCCTCTCTCCGTGTAATAATACCAATTTATTAATTTACATTTTTGTTATTTATTATTTATTAAAAATTATAAATGAAAAATTGTATATTTATTAAAAACGATATATTTTTCTGTAAATTATATATAAAGTATAGAAAAATTATAAAAATAAATAAATTAATATGTTAAAAATATTGTAAAATTTTTTAACTGACGTTTTTTCAAATCAAGTGTTTTTTTAAATCTACACTAAATATTTTTGTTCCTTATCTACTTTTGCGTTGAATAAAAAAAAATACAGAACATTTTTTTAAAATGAGATGAAATGAAAATAAGTGGACCAAAAAATGTTAATTATTATTTATTTTACTCTAAATTAGAATTTATAAAAAAAAGAGAAATAAGTTGAAAATTGTGAAAAATTTTACTGTTTTTAAATTGTTGGCATTTTTTTAACTGAAATTTTAACGGTTATAGTGGATTTTTAAAAAATTTATAATGAATATTTTTCTTCTATTTTTGAGTTACAAGTGACAAAAAATAGAGAAAGTTATTTTTAGTGTGCGAAAAAATAAAATTAAGTAGAATAAAAAATGTTAAGTGATTTTTTTTTATTTTTAATCAGAATTTATTAATGGCGCAAAATTTAACGACTTTTAAACAATTTGTCTAAATTTGCAATTCAAGGTTTTTCTATAATTTACAAAGAAATATTGTTGTTCTCCTTCTACTTTTGCGTTACAAATGCGAAAAAATAAAGAAGATTTTTTTTTAAATCCTAGTTAAATTCTTTGATTTTTTATTAAACTAATAAAGTTTCTTTAATAATTTTAATTGAAAATTTTGAAAGCAATTGGATTTTATGAAAAAGAATTTGATTAAATTTTTATTAAAAATAATTGAATTCTTGAAAAAACTTTTTACTATTTATAAAAGTAATTAAATTGTTCCGAAGAATTTATTAAAATTTTAGAAAATAAATCAATTATTGTTTAAAAATAATTGAATTCAATTATTTTGACGAATAAATTTAAAAATTGCATTGAAAGTACTTTAATTTTTATCTAGAATTTTTAAAAAATACTTTAACAGTCAATAAATTCTTTTCAAAGAATTTAAAATTCTTGTTGAAATTGAATTTTCTGGAAATTTTTGAGAATATATTTAAATCTCTCGTGTAATTTTATTTAAATTAGATTAAAAAAATAATCTAATTCCTTCAAAGAAATGTAGTATTTATAAAAATAATAATTGAATTGTTTCGAAGAATTTATTAAAATTTTACAGAAAATAAATTAAATTTATACAAAGAATTTTACTATTTTATAGAATTAATTAAATTCTTGCGAAGAATTTTATTATTTATAAAAATTATTGAATTATTTCGAAGGATTTATTAATATTTTAGAAAAGAATTGAATATTTTCGAAATGTGTTAAATTTTTTTTTAAATTGAACTCTTCTGGCGAATTTAATTCAAATGGTTTTAAAAATGAGTCAAATTTTCTAAAGATTTTACTATTTTAAAAAATAGTTTAATTTTTTAGAAGGATTTATTAAAATTTTAGAAAATAATTACTTAATAAGTGAATTTTTAAATTTTGATTATGAAATTATTTAATTATTTAAAAATTATTTAAATTTTCTTTTATTAACATTTTTTTGACTTAAAGCTTTTTTCTAATTTACAAAAAAATATTTTTGCTCTCTTACTTTTTCTTCGCAATCAAACAAAAAATAGACTTTTTAAGATTTAGAAGAAATAAGAACAAAAAAAAATTTTTAAGTACTTTTGATTGATTAATTACTACATTCATTCATTCATTAAAAAACATTCTGCCTTAGACTAGAATTTATAAATTAGTCAAAAAATTAAGGTAAAAATAACACATAATATTTATTTTTTTATCCGTTTTTCTGTCTCAATTTTTATATCCTTAGAAAAACTGTAAACAAGAAAAATTTTCCTATTTTTAAACAATTGCAATTTTTTTAAACTTCTTTCAAAAAAAAATTCTATGTTTAATAAGCATTAAAAAATTAACAATCAAATCATTTTGTTCTCCTTTTATTTATGCGTTGGAAGAACAAAATAAAAAATAGAGAATATTTCCTTATAGAATGAGAAGAAAAAAAAAAGATCGATCTTTTATAGTTTCGGAAGAGACTGAAGATTTTATCGTGATCCAGTTGCAATTATCTGATGAAATAGAATTTTCTCGCAACGTCCTGAAAGTATCATCATTGCAAAATATTTAATATTGCTTTTCGAATGCAGAAAACAAGAATAATAAATAATACAAAAAATAGAAGGAAAATATTAACTCATGATGATGATGATTTCAGGGAGATGAATGTGATCCTTTTTGTTGCCGTCACAATTCTTGCTGTTGTTTCATCAGAACCAGTAAGTATAGTTATTAAATCGTTCATATTTACGAAAATGGAAAAAGAATAAAAACAATTTTTCATTATTTACGTCAAAGTGGAAGTTTTTTCATTAACCGAACTTGGTTAAATATTTTCACTATATTAGTAGATTAAATAATAAATATTAACGCGATTTTAAATTATAGTTTTTGTCTTAATAATCCCTTAGTTATTTTATTATTTTTTTGTGCCAAGAAAAAAACAATTTTTGAAATTTTGTACATTTTCACTCCTAATTTACTTCTCATAAAGCGATTTTTAATATTTTGAAATATAATAATTGAATATTATTTAATAAATTAATGTTTTTAAATAAATTTTAATCCAGAAAGTTTCATGTGAAGTAAATTTTGGAAAATAATTAAATTTTTTGGAGGAATTTGATTGAAATTCTATTTAAAAAAATTACATTCTTATAAACAAAATTTATCAATTGTTTCGATAATAATAATTTACTTCTTTCGAAGAATTTTATTAAAATTTTTGAAAATAATTAAATTCTTTTGAAGAATTATATTAAAATTTTTGAAAATAAATGAATTCTTTTGAAGAATTGAAAATTTATAGAAAATTTGAAAGTAAAATAATTAAAATAATTGATAACTGGAATTGAAAATAATTGAATTCTAGCAAAAAAATTTTTTATCAACACTTCAAATTTTAATATATTTAATTATTTGAATCCAGGTGCATTTGAATCAACGAAGATTTGATTAATTTGAATTAATTGCATTTTTGTAAGAAAATTTATATAAAATAAATGGAAAAAAATTGAAACTGGTGATTCCTGAATTGATGATTATTTCAAAGAAACTAAATATTAATTGCGGAAAATTTTTTTTTCTTTTTATTGAAACAATTGATTACTTGACTATTATTATATAAAAATATTTACAGTCAAACCTGTCGGAATTCACTCGAATTAAAAATTTGTTCTGTATTTAAAAATGCCAAACAAGAATTATTTTCACATAGTTCCAGAATATTGTAAAAAAATATTCCAAAATTGAATTATAACACTTTTTTTTAACAATTGTTTATACTGTAATAATATTTAAAAAGTCGAGTTGCATTCCGACAAGTTTTACTGTGGATACTTGAATTAAATAATTTTTATTTAAATCAAATAAATTGTATTTGAACTAAAAATTGTAATATTTTAGAGAAATATCATTTTTATAGTCGATTTAAAGAAAAAATATTTAAATTCAAGAAATAAATATTTTTTTGACAAAAAGCAATTATTTATTTGACTCAATAAGTGAATATTTCTTTGACAAAAGTAATTATTTTTTTGATTCAATAAGTAAATATTTACTTGACAAAAAATCATTGTTTATTTGATTCGAAGAAGTAAATATTTATTTTTGACAAAAACAATTATTTATTTGATTCAATAAGTAAATATTTACTTGACAAAAAATCATTGTTTATTTGATTCGAAGAAGTAAATATTTATTTTTGACAAAAACAATTATTTATTTGATTCAAGAAATAAATATTTTTCTTACAATAATCAATTATTTATTTGGTTCAATAAGTAAATATTTTTTTGACAAAAAATCATTGTTTATTTGATTCAATAAGTCAATATTTTGTTGACAAAAAGCAATTTTTTTTATCCAATAAGTAAATATTTATTTAACAAAAAGTAATTTTTTATTTGATTCGAGAAGTAAATATTCATTCGACAAGAAGCAATAATTTATTATATTTAATAAGTAAATTTTTATTTGCCAAAAAATCATTGTTTATTGATTAAAAAAAAAATTTTCCTCAGTGTATTACCGGGTTTAACTCAAAGGAGTGGAAATTTTCAAAAAAAAGAAAAAAAGCTTTTCGTGGTTTAAATCTAAAAAAAAATTCCCAAATTGTAAAAAAATCGTAAAAAAATAGTAAATAGTAAATAGTAGGTTTTTAGTGGAAGAGTGCGAAGCCTTATTTATAAATATATATATAAAATTGCATAAGTCGTGAAGAGCAACTACTGCACTCTATTTAGAGAGAGGCTCTCGAGGAGACTAAGAGAAATTGCACAATATTTATAGAAATGTGGTACATATAAGATTCACTTTCTACAATCACGAGCTTCTTGTTTATAACGCTTCTTCGATCAACAGCATCGAACGATTCACGAGATTATAATATAATTAATTGCCCACTCGCGGCTCGTAAATCGATTCTAATTTTACTTTTATGGAGTTGAGGAAGCATTAAAACACACATATAATAGTTTATATTATTATGTATATACAGAAAGTTAGTTAAAATCTTCATTTCCTTATAAGTTTTCTTTTCTCTTCTCTCTATCCAAAACACCAAAAAAAAAAAATCTAATCTTTTCTGCACATTTGTCAATTTTTATATTTATACTATATAATAATTTTAGATTTTACGATTAACGATTGTACAGAAAGAGAAATGTAAATTAAAATAATTAATGTTTCATTGAACTCATTTTTTTTATTTTTATAAATATTTATTTTCAAACTTGGGATATTTTTTTCTATTAAAACTTCTTCATTAGAAAATTTTCTTTGTAACATTGTTTTTTACATATTTGCAATATAATAATTAATAATAAACTCAGGTGATTAAAATTCTAATTTGACAGATTGGCGACAGGCGAACGAGGGATGTGAAAGATATTCTAACTGATGGATCAAGTGATGAGAGAAATTCATCTCATTCGTTGAATGAAAATGAATCCGAGGATTATGATCAGAACAATGGACTGGATGCTGTGCCTGGTGTTCCTGGCAAGGATTATCCGAATTTCAATTTTATTCCCAAAACATCCTTCACGTGTTCTGATAAGAAACCTGGTGGTTATTATGCTGACATTGAAACACGCTGTCAGGTTCGTAGAAAATTATTTTCTTTCTATTTTTTATTTATAATAATGCTAAATTAAATTTTATTTAATTCTCTGAAGGAAAAAATTATTTTCTCATTTCTCTAAATTAAATAAAATTAATTCTCTGAAGGAAAAAATTATTTTCTTATTTCTCTAAATTAAATTAAATTAATTCTCTGAAGGCAAAAATTATTTTATTTCTCTACATTAAATTAAATTAATTCTCTAAAGGAAAAAATTATTTTCTTATTTCTCTAAATTAAATTAAATTAATTCTCTGAAGGAAAAAATTATTTTATTTCTCTAAATTAAATTAAAATAGTTCTCTGAAGGAAAACATTATTTAATTCAAATAACCGATTAGTTGTCTATTTAGCAAATAAATATTTACTTGAATAAAAAAATCTTTGCTTGAATCAAATAAATATTTACGTGAATCAAATAAATTTTAACTTGAATTAAATAAATTTTAACCTGAATCAAATAAATTTTAACTTGAATCAAATAAATATTCACTTGAGTCACATAAATATTTACCTGAATCAAAAAAAATTTTAACTTGAATCAAATTAATATTTACTCGAATCAAATAAATTTTATTTACTTATTTATTATTTTTTTAAAATTAATACAATTAATATTTACATGAGCCAAATAAATATTTACTTCAATCAAAAAAATTTTACTTATTTATTTATTATTTTTATCAAATTAATATTTACATGAACCAAAAAAATTACTTGAATAAAATAAATTTTAAGGCAAATAAATTGTATGCAAACCGATAATAGAGCGTTCATAGATTATGTGACGATTTTATTTAATTGACGTAATTATTTAATTAACTAAAATAAAAATTATTTAATGCAAGTAAATATTTATTTAAAAATAGAAAAGCGATTGGTTATTCCCGTGAAACAAATTTTTTTCTGTATATTTATTTATTAACTTATTTATTTACAAATTTATTTACTTATTTATTTACAAATTTATTTACTTATTTATTTACAAATTTATTTACTTATTTATTTACAAATTAATTTACTTATTTATTAACTTATATTTATTTACAAAAATAAACGAAACAAAATTAATATTTCCGTACAATTAACACTGAACTATTATTTATTTATAATAATGAATGTTCATTCATTAAATTTCTGTGATATTTATGTAATCAACGCGCACTTGTCCACTTTAGCAATGTTTTTTCTACTGAACCGCAGATTCCACTTTGTTTCGTTCTTTCGAAGTAGAAAAAGAACGTCATAGCGAGACATGCACCTCATTATAACAAGTGAAAAAACTTTCCCGCCAGGAAATATATATATATATATATATATATATATATATATATATATATATATATATATTTTTTTTTATTCTTCTTCAGTTAATTACAAAGTATAAAACTATTAAAAAATTCTAACGTTAAATAAAATTTATTCTTAATTAAAAGAAAATCCTCCTTGTAACACAAAGCGCTAAAGCGCAAATAAATCTACCCAACTTTCTCTGCAAAGATAAAGTACCACAATAATAAAGTTTTTAATTAAATTTTTCAAAAATGTATTAAATACGTCTGTAATAATTATTTATATTTCATTAAATTACTTAATATTATTTAGTTAATTAAGCATCATTTTCATTCGATACACGCTGATTGTTTATATATAAATATTTTAAACAATTTGACTATTTAAATTAAAGTAAACAAAAAAATATTAATTCAAGTTTGTTAATAGTTGTAATTAATAATTTTATTACTTAATTTTAAATTAATTTAATTAATTAATTTAATTAATTTAATTTTTAATTAATTCAATTTTTTTTTAATTTAATTTTTAATTTTAATTTTTTTAATTTTATTATAATTTTATTACCGTTACAAAATTAAATTCTTTTTAAACCATTTTATTTGTTTTCGTAAATAATTAAATTATTTGAAAGAAATTTGTTTCAAATTAACTTTTTGAAATAATTTGATTCTTTGGAAAAATTGTAATTTGGAAAAATTTAATTTTTCAAAACTCGATTGAAAATAATTGAATTCATGCAAAGAAATTAATTGTTTACAAAAATAATTGATTTTTTGCTACAAATTTTATTAGAATTTTATAAAATAATTGAATTCTTTCGAAAAATTTTATTAAAATTATTGTATTTAAAATTGAAATATTTGAAATTGTAATAATTGACAACTAAAATTGAAAATAATTGAATATTCTTACTATGAATTTTATTATTTATTCAAACAGTTGAATTCTTGTTAACAATTTTTAAATTTAAATATTTTTTAAAAATAATCTGATTGTTTAGAAGAATTTGTCTGAAACTTTTGGAAATAATAAATTTTTGTTTTTAATAATGTCAATTGAAAATTTTATTTAAAAAATTTTTTATTAATTATTGAAAGAAAATTAAATTTTTTAAATCATTTCATTAGAGTTTTCGTAAATATTAATTATATTTTATTGGAGAATTGTGTTTGAATTTTTGTAAATAATTCGATTCTTTGGAGAAATTGTTCAAAAACTCCATTGAAAATAATTGAATTCATCCAAATAAATAAATTGTTTATAAAAATAAGTCAATTATTTAAAAATATTTAATTAAATTTTTTAAAAATAATTGGAGTTTTCGAGAAAATTTATTCGAATTAATTTGATCAAAATTTATAATCTTGTGAAGATTTTTATTGTTTTCTATAAAAATAATTGATTTATTGCTACAAATTTTATTAAAATTTTTAAAAAATAATTAAATTCTTTCGAAAAATTTAATAAATATTGCATTGAAAATTTAAAATTGAAATAACTGACAAATTAAATTGAAAATAATTGAATATTCTTGCAAAGAATTATATTATTTATACAAATAATTGAATTCTTGTTAACAATTTTGAAATTTAAACATTTTTGAAAATAATATGATTGTTTAAAAGAATTTATCTGATATTTTTGAAAATAATTAATCTTTTTTAACAATTTTAATTTGTAAATTTTATTATTTAATTTTTTTTAAAAATTGACAGAAAATTAAATTCTTTAGAGAATTTTTTAAAGTATTTTTAAGTGACAAATTTTTTAAGGTAATTTAATTTAAAATTATGAAAACAATTTAATTTTACGTTGAAAATCTTCCCACTTTTTAAAATAATCGTCTATGTCAATAAATTGCAATTTAAAAATTCGTTTTTTTTTGATTTCATAAAACTTTAAAAATAATAATTGAATTTTGTCCAGAATTTCATTACAATATTTTTGAAAATAATTTAATTCTTTGGAGAAATTTTATGAATATTCTACGGTAAAATAATTGAAATTATTTGAATAAAATTATTATTTTTGAAAATACTTGAATTTTTAAGAATTTTGTTATTTTCTAAAATTAATTTAATTCTTGCAAAGAATTTTAACTATTTACAAAAATAATTGAATTGTTTCGAAGAATTTTTTAAGAATTGAAATTTTTTAACAAATTCCATAAAAATTGTATCTAAAATAATGGAATATTCTTAAATAGTTAAATATTCTTAAATACAAAGAATTTTAATATTTGTAAAAAACAATTAAATTTTGGCGAAGAATTTTATTACTTATGAAAATAATTGTATTCCCTCGAGGAATTGTATTAGAATTATGAAAAATAATTAAACTCCTTCGTGAAATTCTATTAAAATTATGTATTGAAATTTAAAAATAATTGAATTCAAAAATAATAATAATTATTACTATAATAATTGAATAATTGAATAAGTTTGAATCTGAAATTATTTAAAAATATTGAAGTCGATATTTGGAAATCAAAAAATTGTCTAATTTGCATAAAAATATATTGAATGTATCTTTTAACGCACGTTAAATTTTCTTAAATAATAAAATAATAATTGATAAAATAAGATATTTTTTAAAATAATGAATTATTATAGAATTATAAATAATTATAAAATTTATTTAAAAGAACAATTATTATTAGTTTTGTTACTATTTTTTATATTAAATGATAATTATTGTATCGTTTCTTTAATTTCTTTAATTAATATTAATAATTTCTTTTTGTTAGTTCTAAGAAATTTAATTTCAATTTTAATTAACAGAAAAAAAATATTCTAATTATTTTTTTCCTTACAGGTTTTCCACGTTTGCAACGTGGGAGATGTGAAGAGTTCCTTTCTCTGTCCACCAGGCAGTATTTTTAATCAAAAATATTTAGTTTGCGATTGGTGGTACGATTTTGAATGTGAGCACGCGACTGATCTTTTCTCCTTCAAAGAAACTGTGAATCGTGAACGAACTGAGACAAATTTCAATAACGAAGACAATCAATTTTTCACGAATAATGAAAATTCCCAATTAAATTCCAGACAACAATTTTCATCATATCAGGAGAATAATTCCGTGAATGACGCGACTGACTTGTCACTCGCCGGCACTGGTGAAGGTGGTCTTGGCTATTCGAGAAATAAATCGAGTCGACAATTTGAAAAATCATCAAATTCACAAAAATCTTCGAACCAAATTGAACAGAGTCAAAATTTAACGAAGCAATCTCCGAAAATATCGACTTCCGTCAATAATGGAAATAATAAGTTTCAACAGTCGAGGGAAAATTTTAATGAGCAAAGGAGCAGAAATCAATTGACTTTCAGAAATTATCAAAATTTTGATAAGGAAAATTCAAATGAAAATTCAAATGAAAATTTAAATGAAAATTCAAATAAAAATTTTAATAATGAAAATAGAAACTTCAATAATGAAAATAGAAACTTCAATAATGAAAATAGAAATTTTAATAGTGAAAATAGAAATTTAAATAGTGAAAATAGAAGAAATCATCAAAACGAAAATTACAATTATCAACAGAGAGGAAATGAAAACAACAATCAAAATTATCAGTACGAAAATAGCAGAAGAAATCAAAATGAAAATTATCACCAAAACAATGAAAATAATGAAAGAAATTATCAAAATGGAAAATCAAATTCTCAAAGAACAAAAATTGATTATCATTCAAATGAAAATAAAAATATTGACAATAAAGACGGTCTTTTCGATTTAGTTCCACGAGGTTTTGCCGTCAATTACGGTAAGAATGCAAATGCAAAAAATCAAATTCCCGTGAATAATAAACAAAATTATCCCGAGTCGAAAACAATTTTCACGACCCCTTCAATTATTAATTATCTCCGTAAAGACGAATCAAATTTTCAACCAGAAGAAATTTACACAAATCCTTATGAATCAACGGAAATTTTCCGAAATCAAGAAACAGAAAGTGAAGTACAAGAGGACGAGACTATTTTCACCATCGACGAGGAGGACGCCTTCGAAAGACAAAGACAATCCGAAGTTGACAATACAATATTAAATAAAAAATTTAACAACAATTTTGAAAATACCGACGAATTTAATTTCGATTATGACACGGAATCGAGAATATTGTCCTCCGAGAGGCCACCAATTTTCGAGAATAATAATAATAATAATAATAATAATAATAATAATAATAATTACAACAATGACAAAAATAATTACAACAATGGCAATAATAATTACAACAATGACAATAATAATTACAACAATGACAAAAATAATTACAAAAACCACAACAATAATAACAATAAAAACAATAATTACAATGACAGAAACAATAATTACAATAATAAAAATGATAACTACAATTATTACGATGAAAAATCGAATTCACATTTTTCAAGCAACGTCAATTTGAAAACAGAGGAAAATTCGGCGAATAAGTATCGAACTGCAAGTACTAATGGAGGGAATTCACATCGGACAATAAATGACCGGAAACTTGATAATAATTTACGTCCACCACTGCCACCAAATTTTTCAACTGGAAATTCGAATCTAAAAGGAATTGCGAACAAAGAAACGGCCCATAATTCTGGCATAATACCAAATTCGGAGGACAATGGATTCTTTTCATTGGGAACACAAACATCGACGACTGCCTCAAGATCATTTAGTCAAATTAATGAATTTCCAAGTTCTGTCAATGATAACAATGATAATAATAACAATAATAACAATAATAACAATAACAATAATAATAATAATAATAATAAAAATAATAATTCGAGGCTAACGAATGACAAAAAAACACAATTTCGATCCAGTCAAAATGATAATGACAATAATCAACCAGAAGATGCGTACGATTTTAATGCGCAATCTAATTATGGAACATTTTCTAATTACGAAAATACGAATCAATCGCAAACGAAAGAATATTAGTTTAATTTCTTTCAATTATTGTTTTTAAATTAATTTTAACTAAATTATTTAATTAGTGAAAATTTATTCTTCAATATTAGGGTTCATCAAATTATTAATTATTGGAAATTAATTTTTTAATATTGATATGATTTTTTTAATATTAGATCAAATTATTTTTTAATATTAGATCAAATTAGTTTTTTAATATTGATATGATTTTTTTAATATAAGATCAAATTAATTTTTCAATACTGATATTATTTTTTTAATATTAGACAAAAATTAGTTTTTTAATATTAATTAGGATTGACTTTGAATTAATTTTTAAATATTAATTAAGATTAATAAAAAATTAATTTTCGTTTACTTGTTAAAATTTTACAATGTAAGTATTTAAATTAATTTAAGAAAGAATTTTTTTTTAATAATTTAATTAGATCTTTAATTAACTTAGAGCATTAATCTAAATATTTAATTGTAATTAACTTTTTGTTCAACAAATTAAGATAAAAAAGGATTTCAATATTTTTTTTATCGAATTAGAGGCAAGAGAATAGCAGACTAAAAATTGATTAAAAACGA
Organism: Leptopilina drosophilae; assembly: GCA_032873175.1. Taxonomy (NCBI): domain Eukaryota; kingdom Metazoa; phylum Arthropoda; class Insecta; order Hymenoptera; family Figitidae; genus Leptopilina; species Leptopilina drosophilae. The sequence goes on from CM065479.1 coordinate 57,724,747, forward strand.
CTAAATTTCTATTATCAAATCAAATATTTATTAAAAATTAAATTTCGATTTTTAAAAACTCGTTTAAATTAAATTTATTACAATTAAAATGTAAAATTCAACGTAAATTCAATTTAAATTCAATTTAAATTCAGTTCAAATTCAATTCAATTAAAATTAAATTCAACTGAAATTCGATTCAATTAAAATTGAATTCAATTAAGTTAAAATTAAATTAAAAAATTTCATAACCATGCTTATTAAATTTTTTGAACCAATCTAAATTGCTACTGGTCATCAAAACATTCTAACCAATTGAAATTATTTGTTAGTCAAATTTTGAAACAAAATTTTTGATAATTTCAATTTTCTCAATCAGTTAAAATTGAGCCAAAACTTAATTTAAATAAAAATTATCTCATTCAAGTAAATATTTATTTGATAATAGATTATTATTATTTAATCAAATAAATGGATTATTTAATAGTTGATAAACATTAATTTGCGATCAAAATAAATTTTTTTTGTTTGGCCACTAGTTGAAAAAAAATAAGCTAATAATTTTGTGAAAATAAATACTTTTTGGTTGAAGACGAAAACAAAAGTATTTAAAAGAAAAGTTTATAATTCAAAGACTGAAAGAAAATCGTAACAATTTTTTTTGTAGATATTTCATCATCTTTAGATTTAATTATAAGAAAATATTATATACTTATTTATTGCATAAGAAATCGTAACATGATTGCCATATTTGAGGCTTTTTCCTTAGCAAAAAAAAACGAAATAAACATTTTGTACTTTTTTAAAACTGAATTATTGTTTTCCTAGATGAAAATTACTGTCCAAAGTAATATTTTTTCTTTTCTGCCCCTAATATTTTTGAATTAGACACCAAAATCAAATTTTTGAAACAATAAATATAATACAATAATTTTTAATTTTTACTTTATACAAAAAGGTAGGAAGAGTTTTTTATCAAAAATAAAGGAAGGAATTTTGATTTTTAGTAAAATAAACGATTAAAAAAAAAATTAATTAAAGGAAAGAAAAAAAAGAAAAAAAAGGGAAAAAATAAAAAAATGACAGAAATGACAGAAATAAAAGAAATAAATTCAAAAATAATAAATTAATATTAATTAGAACGTAATAATTAAAAAAAATAATTAAAATAATTAAATTCTATTGAATTATTTTGTTTGAATTTTTGTAAATAATTCAATTCTTTGGAGAAATTGTATAAAAACTCGATTGAAAATAGTTGAAAAAAGTAGGTATTTTGATCTTTAGTAAAATAATCGATTGAAAAAAAAATTTTTTTAAAAACCGAAAATAGGGAAACAAGAAAAAATGACAGAAAAGAAGAAATAAAAGATATAAATTCAAAAATAAAATTAATATTAATTTGAACCTATTAACAACTTTAGTATTATTTATTCATTCCACTTTATTTATTTTCAATAAAAGTTTTTTAAATATTCGATTTTATAAATAAATAATATTTCGAAAAGAATTTTCTATTCATGAGTAAATAGAATTTTTGTCAAAATACAATATTTTTCCTAAATAGAAAATTTTTCTTTTGCAAAAAAAAAATGTAGAAAAATTTGGATTCTTAGTTGAGAAGAAATTTTATAGATGTAGAGAGGTGTTGGGTGAAAAAAAACGAATTCTTGGTATGAAGAGAAATAACGATGAGAAAGATGTTGGCTTAACTCAATTTGGCACGTCTTTTCCACTCGGTATTTTCACAGATTTACGGAGGAAAGAAAATTTTTCTTCTTCGTTTATGAACTTTAGCGAAATAGGGACAACGTCATCTAATAAGTATATATATATATAGGGAATGGAATCATTAAGACCCTATTATGGGAATAGCACACTGAAAATTATTATTACGTGCTTCTCAAGTCGCTAAAGAAATTTTAAATTTCTACAATTATTTTAACTAGTAATTTAACAAACTTTTAAGAACGCATTTTCTTCGTATATATTCGTATATATACATGTATATAAAGGAACACATAAAAGTTCATCTTGAGAAAATATTTCAAAAGTCTACCATTACAAATCATATTAATTAAAACAAAGTACGTTGGAGTTTGTGAAGAATTTTCGAAAAATGGTAAATAATTTTAGCTAACTTTTTTTTTACAAAGTCGTCTCTAAATTTTATCTATGTATATATAATAATTTTACCCTTTTTAAGAATTTATTTTTTTTTTGTTATTCAATTTTTATAACAATCTATCTCTTTCTATATTAATAATCATATCTACTTAATATCATAAAAATCATCAAAATTCTTGCGAACAATCTTGCAATTTATAAAAATAATTAAACTGTTTTAAAGAATTTAAAATTTTTGAAAATAATTAAATTTAATTAATTTTTATAAAAATAACTGTATTCTGTCGAAAAATTTTACAACAATTAAATTAAAAATAGCGGCATTCCTTTGAACAATTTTATTATCCATGAAAATTATTGAATTCTTACGAAAAATTTTGTTAAAAATTTTCAAAATCCGGATTAAATTCTTTTGATGAATTTTTTTGAATTTCTTTTAAAAAATCTGTTTTTTTTTAAATCATTTTAATTGAAAATTTTGAAAATAATTGATATTTAATTTAAGAATTTCTTTCAAGTATATAAAATAATCGCTTTTGTTAAAAACGATAAATAAATTAACTTTATTTTTTAAGTTTATTGAAATTGTCTTCAATCCCTGTGAAAAATTTTATTCTTTATAGAAATTTAATATTTTTGAGAAGTATTTTACTATTTTTTTAAAATTATTGAATTGTTTCCAAGAATTTATTAGAAGATCAAAAATGAAATGAATTTTTTTGTAAAAATGTTAAATATTGGAAAAAATGTTACTGAATCCTTTAGTGAAATTTTATTTCAAGATTTACATAACTAAATTTTTATTAAAATATTGTGTAATTTTTTATTTTTAAAGAAAGTAATTTAATGTTTTAAAATAAATTTCTTTCAAATTGGGAAAGAATTAAAATTTTTAAAATCAATTTTACAGACATAATCTTAAAAATAATTTAATTTTTGAAATTAAATATCAAATTTTTATCTCATATTAAAATAATTTCAGGTTTCATTAAATTATTTACGGAAATAATTTAATTCTTGCTAAGACTTCTATTATTTTTATAAATAATTGAATTGTTTTCAAGAATTTATTAGTAGTTCAAAAAATTTAAAAAAAAGATGAATTTTTTCCAAAAATTTAATTAAACATTGTAAAAAATTTTACCTAAACCTCCAGTGAAATTTTATTAAAAAAATTTCCATAAAAAAATTTTTATAAACAAATTCTGTCATTTTTTAATTTTTAAAGATCATAATTGAATATTTTACGAGAATTTTCTTAAAAATTTGGAATATAATTGAATTTTTAAAATAAATTTTACAGACAGTCTTAGAAATAATTATCAAATAAATATTTTTTCAGTGTAATATTAATTAATTAATTAATTAATTAATTAATTAATTAATCAATTAACCTAATTAATAAATTTAATTAAATTTCTAATTAATTTTATTACTTAGTTAAATTTTTTTACTATTTTCCCTGTAATTTTTTTGCTGTTTACTTACGTGTAGATATTAATTTTTTTATGTCCGTTTACTTGCATGTATTTATTGTTATTTTACTCCTTATTTACCGCTGCATTAATTTATTTTCACCACTAATGATTTTATTTACTTTTTTAAGTATTTTATTGGAAATCAGCAATTAGGCCCAAGGCGTTAAGATCCATTCCTTAAAATCAGGTCACGATTCGCAATGTCGATTTACGGAAAGATGCGTTCTTCTTATTTTTGCGCAATCACTGATTGAAGAAGAAATTCAGATCACTTTCGCTGGATTGCAATTCATCAGCGTGAATCCTTTATTTTTTTGGAAAGAGTCATGTCAAGGATATTGTCTTGAGGTTTTTTTCGTATATAAAAGCCCTGAATTATACATTAACCATGGTATTTAATTCTCGGTCGTCTTTCTTCACTGTGTGGACCCATTGGGAATAAAAAACATCTCTTTCTTATTATTTTCAATTACAATATTTTAATTTTAATAATGGATTTCATCAGTTTTGCTCTTTTTCTCGTTTCCGCGTTCTGCGTCTTCAAGGTACGTCAATTTATTTATTTCTTTTTATAAATTATTTTTTATTTTCTTATTTTTGTATTTTTTTTATTTTTTCCTCTTCTTTTTACTTATATCTCTAAATAATGATCCTAATTATAATGCTCAGGGTTTCCACAGTTCAGGAAATTCAGGAAAGATTCAGAAAATGTAGAATTGGGAAAGTAGGGAAATCAGGAAAAAGTCAGCGATTTTTATTTACTGTCAAAAAATTAAATTTCTACAATTCATAAGAAGAATTTGAATATTTGTGTCTTTTTTGTTTGCTTAAAAAAATTAATTGCCTAAATTAAAAAAAATTTAACTTTTTTTAATTAGAATAATAATACTATTAAATTATCACGAATTCTAATAAAAAAAAGTTCAATTTTTTCTATTTCTGGCAATAATTTCTTTTTAAATAACTTAATTTTCGAAGATTTAACCAAAAATTTGTTCAATGTTATAAAATTTAATTCTCATAAATTATTTAATAAAAAATTTTATGTGAATATTTGAAAATTAATTAAAATTTTAAAGAGTTGCATTTACCATTTTTACAAATAAACGAGTCAAATGGTTCCAATTTGAAGTTTTTTTAAAATTTAATTCTGAATGAATATCATTAGAAATTTTAAAGAACTTAGATTTCTGAAAAATTTTACAAATTTAAATTTGTCTAAAATTGTAGATAATTTTTTCAGATTATATTTAAATGATTATTAAATATAATGGATTTTTAGAAGAATATTAATTAATAAAATTTTAAAGAATTAAATTTTGGAAAAGTTACAAATGATTACACAATAAATCAATTCTTGTCATGTATATGGATATTCATTGAAAAAATTAAATTATTTTCATAAATACTAAAATTCTTCGAAGTAGTTTAATTATTTTCATAAATTTGGATTTGATATTTAATTTTGCAAAAAAAAAAAAAATTTATTCGTAACAGTATCTATATAAAGTTGTTGCAAAAGTAACAGCAAAAGAAAAAAAAGAATTCCAATTAAAAAAATAAATGAAATAAATGGAATATATTTAAAGCAACTAAAATACATTCGAACAGACTGAAATTTATTTGAATTAAATAAAATTTATTATAAACTAAATAAAATTTAAGATGAATGAGACAAAATTTAATTCTAACCTAAAAAAGTTTGTTTATTTGTTTTAAGTAAACTAATAAATTTTATTTGGTTCAAACAAATTTTATTTGGTACAAATTAAATTTTATTTGGTACAAATTAAATTTCATTCGGTTCGAATAAACTCTATTTGGTACAAAACAAATCTTATTATCTTATTATCTTATCTTATTTGGTACAAATAATTTTCGAAGCTTCAAACTAAACATATTTTGTACCAAATAAATTTTGATCGAACCTGATAAAATTTAATTTGAACCGAATAAAATTTATTTAATAAAAAAAACAATTATTGAACCAAATAAAATGATTTTGAAGCTACTAAAATTTATTCGTACCAAATAAAATTTAATTTGAAACAAATACAAATTATTTGATCGGAGCAAATTTTTTTTTTGAAACAGAAAACATTTATTTGATCAAAAAAAAAATGATTTTGAAACAAATAAAATTAATTTGAACCGAAAAAAAATGATTCATAGTAAGTAAAATTTATTTTGAACTAAATTATCTCCTTTATCTATTTTTTTGCAAGATGTATTAATTAAATTTTTAGTGCCTATAATAGTTCAACTTTAGCTGTATTTTTTGGTTGAAATAAAAACATTTAAATTTTATTCGATTCAAATTAAACTTTATTTGGTTCAAATAAATTCTATTTGATTTGAAATAAATTTTATTTGGTACAAAACAAATTTTATTTGGTTCATAAAAATCTTTCTTTGGTTCAAACTAAATTTCATTGCGTTTTGATAAAAATTTATTTGGTACAAAATATATTTAGTTTGAACCTTAAAAAATTATTTGGACCAAATAAAATTTTTTATGAACCAAATAAATTTTTTTCTGAACCAAATAAATTTTTTTCTGAACCAAATAAAATTTGTTTTGCACCAAATAAAATTGTTTCTCAACAAATAAAATTTGTCTTGCACCAAATAAAATTTTTTTAAACAAATAAACAGTTTGGTAAGTTGTGAATCAAATACAATTCATTTGATTTAAATAAAAATTCGTTTGATTCAATAAATATTATTTAATTTAATTTACTGTTTAATTAATAATAGTCAAGTAATTGGTTTTTTGAATCAAACAAATTTTTTTCAGTATAAATGTTAGATTACAGTTGTAAGAGTCGTAACGTAAGAGTTAAAAATTTTAATTACAAACAGTTGGAAAAAAATCGTTTCAATCAAAAATAGAGGAACAACGAAAAATTGGAGAATTGAAAAATATCAATAATTAATGCCCTGACATTTAATATCTATATACAGTTGTTGCGAAAGTAAATGCAAAAAGAAAAAAAATAATAATAATAAAAATTAATATATATTATGCATAACGCCCTTTAGGAATGTAGAACAGAGATCGTGGCGAGAATATAATATAATACTAAACGAGTCTGAACTTTCGTGCAATTTCCCTGTCACCTGCAACTTCGATGAAAGATAACTTTTTGACCTCCGCCATTCATTGGCAGTCTCCTATGTCTTTTACCTGTCCGAAGCCATTCATTAATCACATTTTGCATTCATCAGGCTCAAGAGGGCTATATCCTTGCAACGTCAAAGCAACATCATCAGAGGCAAAATTCAAAATCAACAATTACTAATGGCAATAGTAACAATAATGATGATAATAATAATAATAAGAAGGAAAATTATTTGTCGAACTCTCGATATTATTCTCAAGAGACTAATAATAATAATATCCTTGGAATTGCCGGCAAAGACTATCCGAATTTCAATACAATTCCGCAAACGCAATTTGATTGCGATTCACAATTGTATCCGGGATATTACGCTGATCCTGAATCGAATTGCCAGATGTATCATATTTGTCAGCCGGGAGGGCGAAAGGATTCATTTCTCTGTGCGAATGGAACGATTTTTAATCAGGAGAGACTCGTTTGTGAATGGTGGCATAATGTCGATTGCTCGCAAGCAAGAGCCAAATATTCCATTAACGAAGCTATCATCAAGGAAATGGAGAAAGTTGATAGGTAATTGATAAATGTCTTATTAATAATTTGCGATGTTTGTTTTTTTATCAAATTTATTTTATTCACATTTTTTTACAAATTTCTTCTTTCAAAATGGTTACAATCTTTTATCAGCTATAATTTTCTTCAAAATCGAATTTATATTCCGTAAAGTTTTAACCTATAGGTAAAATTTATTTGTTATTATAATATCAAATAAGTATTTATTAAAACAATAAAATAATAATACAATAATAAGATAATAATAATAATAATAACAAAAACAATAATAACAATAATAACAATAATAATAATAATAATAATAATAATAATAATAATAATAATAATAATAATAATAATAATAAGAATAATAAGAATAATAAGAATAATAATAATAATAATAATAATAATAATAATAATAATAATACAATAGTATTTATTAAACAATAAATAATAAATTTAAACAATAATTGCCATAGTCAAAGCAATTATCATTTAATTAATTAACGTCACTATTGTTTGATTCGCAAATTGATATTTACTTGATGACAATATACTGAAAAAAATTATTTGATTCACTTAATTCAAATTATTTGGAAAATATTTATTTGATTCAATTAAATCAAATTATTTGAGAAATATTTTTTGACACACATAATTTTTATTTTGATCTAATAAATATTCATTTGATTTGAATAAAAGTATATTTATCTCAGACAATAGGAAATTTTTAATTTGCTAAAAATAAAAATAGTATTCGACAAAAATAGAATATTTATTATTTGAACGAAATAAAATCAAATGAAATTTAAGTTCAACCTAATGAAATTTAGAAGGAACAAAATAAAATTTAGAATAAACCAAATAAAATTTAATGTGAATGAAACAAAATTTAATTTAAAACATAAAAAATCTGTTTGAAACAAATGAAATTGATTTAAAACCAAAAACATTTATTTAAACCAAATAAAGTAAATTGAACCGAATAAAATTTAGTATAAGCCAAATAAAATTTAACATGAATAAAACAAAATTCAATTTGAACCTAAAATTTTGTTTGAAGCAAAATGAAATTTATTTAAACCAAGAAACATTCATTCAAACCAAATAAAATGAATTTTAACTGAATAAGATTTATTTAAACCAAATAAAATGAATTTGAACTTAAAGCAGTTTATTTGAACCAAATGAAATTTATTTAAACAAAGAAACATTTATTTAAACTAAATAAAATGAATTTAAACCAAACAAAAATTTATTCGAAATAAGAAATACTTATTTGACCCAAATAAATTCAATTCAAATTAATTTGAATGGAATAAAAATGATTCGTACCAAATAAAATATAATTTAAACCTAATAAAATTTATTCTAACTAAATAAAATATAATTTGAACCAAAAAAAATTTTTTTGAATCATGTGAAATTTATTTGAACCAAGGAACACTTATTTGAACCAAATAAAATGAATTTGAAACGATCAAAATAAATTTGAACTGACTAAAATTGATTCGTACTAAATAAAATTTAATTTGAAACTAATAAAATTTATTCTAACTAAATAAAATTAAATTTAAACTAAATAAACAATGTTTAAAAAAACTTATTTAAACCAAATAAAATAAATTTGAACCAAAGAAAATTTATTCAAATCAAACAAAATTTAGTGAAAAACCTAATAAAATGTTACATGAATGAAACAAAATTTAATTTGAACCTAAAAAAGTTTGTTTGAAGCAAACTGAAATTTATATATACCAAGAAACATTTATTCAAACCAAATAAAATCAAATTTGAACCTTTTAAAATTTCTTTGACCAAATAAAATGAATTTGAACCTAAAAAAGTTTGTTTGAACCAAATGAAATTCATTTAAACAAAGAAAAATTTATTCATACCAAATGAAATAAATTTGAACCAAATAAAATTTATTCAATGTAATTAAAATTTAGTGTAAAGCTAATAAAATTTTACATGAATGAAACAAAATTTAATTTGAGCCTAAAAAAGTTTGCTTAAAGCAAAATGAAATTTATTTATACCAAGAAACATTTATTCAAACCAAATAAAATGAATTTTAACCGAATAAAATATATTCAAACCAAATAAAATGAATTTGAACCTAAAAAAGTTTGTTTGAACCAAATGAAATTCATTTAAACCAAGAAAAATTTATTCATACCAAATAAAATAAATTTTAACCCAATAAAATTTATTCAAATCAAACAAAATTTAGTGTAAACCAAAATAAAATTTTACATGAATGAAACAAAATTTAATTTGAACCTAAAAAGTTTGTTTGAAGCGAAATGAATTTTATTTACACCAAGAAACATTTATTCAAACCAAATAAAATTAAATTTGAGCCTTTTAAAATTTCTTTGACGAAATAAAATGAATTTGAACCTAAAAAAGTCTATTTGAACCAAATGAACTTCATTTAAGCCAAGAAAAATTTATTCATACCAAATAAAATAAATTTGATGCGAATAAAATTTATTCAAATTAAACAAAATTTAGTGTATACAAAAAAAAATTTTACATGAATGAATCCAAATTTTAATTTGAACCTAAAAAAGTTTGTTTGAAGCGAAATGAATTTTATTTACACCAAGAAACATTTATTCAAAACAAATAAAATTAAATTTGAGCCTTTTAAAATTTCTTTGACGAAATAAAATGAATTTGAACCTAAAAAAGTCTATTTGAACCAAATGAACTTCATTTAAGCCAAGAAAAATTTATTCATACCAAATAAAATAAATTTGATGCGAATAAAATTTATTCAAATTAAACAAAATTTAGTGTATACAAAAAAAAATTTTACATGAATGAATCCAAATTTTAATTTGAACCTAAAAAAGTTTGCTTGAAGCAAAATAAAATTTATTTATACCAAGAAACATTTATTCAAACCAAATAAAATGAATTTTAACCGAATAAAATATATTCAAACCAAATAAAATGAATTTGAACCTAAAAAAGTTTGTTTGAACCAAATGAACTTCATTTAAACCAAGAAAAATTTATTCATACCAAATAAAATAAATTTGAACCGAATAAAATTTATTCAATCTAATTAAAATTTAGTGTAAACCTAATAAAATTTTACATGAATGAAACAAAATTTAATTTGAACCTAAAAAAGTTTGTTTGAAGAAAAATGAAATTTATTTATACCAAGAAACATTTATTCAAACCAAATAAAATTAAATTTGAACCTTTTAAAATTTTTTTGACCAAATAAATTTTATTATGAACCAAAAAAATTTGTTTTTCACCAAATTAAATTTTTTTAAACAAATAAACAGTTGTGTAAGTTGTGAGTCAAATATAATTTATTTGATTTAAATAAAAATTTGTTTGATTCAAGTAAATATTCATTTAAATCAAGTAAATATTTTCATGATTCAAGTAAATATTTATTTGAGAATAGTCAAGTAATCGGTTGATTGAATCAAATAAAATTTTTATTTCAGCGTAAATTTGTTTAAAATAAAATTTTTCCTGGAGTGTAAAACTTAATAAACACAAATTTAGTAAAAACATTTTAAATTTGATTATTATTTTGATTAATATTTTCTTTAATTGCCACGATTACTATAAACTAATAACATTTGTCATAATTATACCAAAATTGAGTCAACTTTTTCAGATTGAACGCGGAGAGAAAAGCTGCTCAGGCCTTTGAGGCAAATGATAAGATATTTCAAATTCGGGGCGAAATTCACGATGCTCAACAACCACCACAAGGATATAGGATTAAAATGCAAATTTTAAGAAAATAAAAAATAAATTTCAAGCCGAATCGATGATGTTCACATTTTTATGTAAATCAAATGATACTCAAGGATCTAATTTACACATCCAGTAAAAAGAAATATTTGACTCTGGGCCAAATAGACTTTTTATCTGTTTCAAATAAATTTTATTTAGTTGGACTAAAAGTATTATTTATACCGAATAAAATTTCTTATTAAAACAAATAATTTTGCTCCCAGGCAAAAATAAACTAAAATTTAATTTTACTTTTATTTTACTTCATTTTTCTTCATTTTACTTTTATACTTTTATTACAATTTTCTAAAGTTTATTTTAAATTTAAAATGTAAGAAATTTAACTTTTCTTTACTTATTAGTTATTACATTAAATTTTTTCAGTAAGTAAAATTTTTTTAATCATTAGAGTTCAAAACCGAATAGAGGAAAGTGAATTGAAAATTATAATTTATCGCAGAATAATTACAACATTTATTGTTTGTTTAGAATTTATATAAATAACGAAAAAATACAATTTTTTAAATAACTATCGGTACAGTTGTACTTGAATGTAATTTTATTTTATTAAAAATTTTTAATACAATTTAAATCAAATGCAATCTAATTTGGACAAAAATTAATTTTTACTGAAAAACATTTTTTAATTGCAAAAAGAGCAAATGTTGGATTTGGAAATATTCAATGAATTGTAAATTATGTTGTTAAATATCAAAATTTATATAATACACACGAATATATTGTATATATACTGAAACAAAAATATGAATATGAATTAAATATATACATATAATAAATATATATATACATAAATGTACAACAAATTTTATCATTCGTCTCGAGGCTAGTCAGTACTCTTTGATATCGTTATTATGAAAAATCTTATCAACAGTTCATTTGATCAATAATATTACATTAGTTTAACCGTACAGTTTATGTTTACAAAATCACAATGAAAAATTATCCTTGTAATAGCTCGTTCGTAGCAAATATTTTCCGATAATAAACACAATATTTCTACTTGAGTTTACTTGTACCAAGCGAAGAGGAGCTCGCGAGTGGATTTATTTTCAAAAATTTATTTGGCAATTCTCAATTTCCTTGTTTCGTCACAGAAGAAACTATAATATCTCTTTCGAGGATGAGAATATTTTTTTTTATTAATTTCACTTTAATTTAATTCGAATAAATTATAATATATTTCAATAAAATTTCTCTTCGAGTCCTGATACAAATAAATACTTTTTTTTTAATCAACAAGTAATCATTTTTTTCACATACAAGCAAATATTTACTTGATTCAAATAAATGTTTAATGGAAACAAATATTTATTTGATTCAAATAAATGTTTAATGGAAACAAATATTTATTTGATTCAAATAAATTTTTAATGGAAATAAATATTTATTTGATTCAAATAAATGTTTAATGGAAACAAATATTTATTTGATTCAAATAAATGTTTAATGGAAACAAATATTTATTTGATTCAAATAAATGTTTAATGGAAACAAATATTTATTTGATTCAAATAAATGTTTAATTGAAACAAATATTTATTTTACAACAGCTGAGCAGTCGTGTATTTGTTAAAAATAATTTTTTTTAGTTGTAAAATTCATTCGAATTGAAGGAAAAATTAATTTCAACCAAGTGAACTTTATTTGAAACGCAAAGAATTTATTTAAATAAAATAAAATGAATTTGAATCAAATACAATTTATGCGAACCAAATATAGACCAAATATAGTTATGTGAATCAAATAGAATTTATTCGAAAAGAATTAAATTTAAATTCCTTAAAAAAATTTTATTTAAACCGAGTAAAATTTAATTGAAATCAAATAAAATGTAATACGAACCAAACAAAAATTATTTTGATCAAAATGAAATAAAATTTGAACCTAATAAAATTTCTTTTTCAACCAAATATTATTTAATCTGTGTACAATTGTTTCTAATAAATTGAATTTGGTTCATAATAAACTTTTTTTCGTTCAAAAAATTTAGTATTGTTCAAATTAAATTTTATTTGGTTCAAATGAAAATTTTAAATCGTTTGAATAAATTGTAATTGATTCAATTTAAATTTAATTTGCTTCAAATTAAATTTTATTTGATTCAAGTAAATTCTATTTGGTACAAAACAATTTCTATTTTTTTTAATCGAAAATTTATTTGGTTGGAAAGAATTTTAATCAGTTCGAATTAATTTTATTTGGTTCAAAAAAGTGTTTATTGTTTCATAAAAATTTCATTTAGTTCAAACAAATTTTATTTGGTTGAAATTAAATTTTTTTTGGTTTAAATCAATTTTATTAGAATTATATTAAATTAATTTGGTATGAATCAATTTTAGTTGGTTTAAATTTATATACATAATTTGGTTAAAATAATTTTTTCATAGTTCAAATAAATTTTATTTACTTCAAATTAAATTTTATTTAGTTAGAATAAATTTTCTTGGGTTTCAATTAAATTTTATTTTGTACGAATCAATGTATTCGGTTCAAATTCACTTCATTTGGTTCAAATAAGTGTTTCTTGGTTTGAGTCAATTTCAATTGGATTAAACAAATTTCTTTGGTTCAAATTCATTTTATTTGGTTCAAATAAGTTTTTTATGGTTCAAACAAAGTTTATTTAGTTCGAATTAAATTTTATATTAGGAAGAATAAATTTTTATTAGGTTCAAATTAAATTTTATTTGGTAAGAATAAATTTTATTAGGTTCAAATTTATTTTATTTGGTCCAAAAAGTGTTTTTTGTTTCAAAAAAATTTCATTTAGTTCAAACAAATTTTATTTGATTAAAATTACATTTTTTTGGTTTTAATCAATTTTATTAGGATTAAATTAAATTTAATTCGGTACGAATCAATTTTATTAGATTTAAATTTATATACATAGTTTGGTTAAAATAATTTTTTCATAGTTCAAATAAATTTTATTTACTTCAAATTAAATTATATTTAGTTAGAATAAATTTTCTTGGGTTTCAATTAAATTTTATTTTGTACGAATCAATGTATTCGGTTCAAATTCACTTCATTTGGTTCAAATAAGTGTTTCTTGGTTTGAGTCAATTTCAATTGGATTAAACAAATTTCTTTGGTTCAAATTCATTTTATTTGGTTCAAATAAGTTTTTCATGGTTCAAACAAAGTTTATTTATTTCGAATTAAATTTTATATTAGGAAGAATAAATTTTTATTAGGTTCAAATTAAATTTCATTTGGTAAGAATAAATTTTATTAGGTTCAAATTAAATTTTATTTGGTACTAATGAATTTTATTTGGTTCAAATTCATTTTATCTAGTGCATATAAATGTTTCTTGGTTCCAATAATTTTCGTTTGATTCAAACAGATTTTATTTAGTTAGAATAAATTTGGTTTGGGTTCAAAGTAAATTCTAATTCCAGCGAATTAATTTCATTAGGTTCAAATTTATTTTATTTGGTTCAAATAACTTTTTTAATCTTTAAAAAAAGTTTATTTAGTTCGAATTAAATTTTATTTAGTTAGAATAAATTTTTTTAGGTTGAAATTAAATTTTATTTGGTACGAATCAATTTTATTTGGTTCTAATTCATTTAATTTGTTCAAAAAGTGTTTCATGGTTCAAATAAATTGCATTTGGTTAATAATAATTTTTTTTGGTTCATATTAGTTTTTATTTAGTTAGAATAAATTTTATTAGGTTTAAAATAAATTTTATTTGGTTCAAAATCAGTTTGTTTGATTTAAATAAATGTTTTTCGGTTCAAAAAGTAATTTTATTCATATCAAATAATTTCTATTTGTTTCAAATTAAATTTTATGTGGTATGAGTAAATTTTAGTTGCTTCAAAAGTCAATTTATTTGGTTCTATAATTGTTTTTTTTGTTTGAATTAATTTTATTTGGTTCAAATTAAATTTTATTTGGTTCGAATTAAATTTTATTTGGTTCGAATTAAATTTTATTTGGTTCAAATAAAATTTTATTTGGTTCAAATTAAATTTTATTTGGTTCAAATTAAATTTTATTTGGTTCAAATTAAATTTTATTTGGTTCAAATTAAATTTTATTGTGTTAGAATAAAATTTGTTTGGTACAAAAAATATATTTAGTTTGAACCTTTAAAATTATTTATACCAAATAAAGTGTAATATATACCAGATGAGATCTGTATTGTACCAAATAGAATGTATTCGAACCGAATAAAATTTAATTTGTACCATATAAAATTTTTCATTGAACGAAATATATATTAGGTTCTTTGAAACAAATAAACAGTTTATTAAGTTTTTTTTTATGAACGTGCCTTCTTTTAGATTTAAACAATTAAAAATTTATCTTTCACATAAGGTTAAAAAAAAATTAGGTAAAAAAATTTTTTATGAAACGATTTATTTACTAACATAATAATAAATGTTAATTTATTAACATTTTTTAATAAATGAAAAGAAAGAGACGATAAACCCGAAAATTCCGTTCGGCTAAAAATTTCCAATAAACATTGTAAAGAAAAGCAATAACTAAACAATTCGAAAGGGAATAAAAATCTAGAGGATAAATATTTTACGAAGGAGAATTAAAACCAAAAAAAATACCAAAGAAAAATTTTACAGAAAACAAAAGCGAGTATAATGAAATTCCATTGCTAAAATTTCGCGAATAGAAAAGAAGAAAAAAAGAAAGAAAACGAAATTCGAATGAATGCCCGGAACGGAATATAAATTCGTTTGAAGATCAATTTTATGACTTACCAATTGAAAAAAATTAACGCGAATCCCAAGCCATAAATTTGTCCTCAATTGTATTGTATTAGATTAATTGACTTAAGGCACCGCATATTATATACTCGAGAAAGAAGAACTATCTGCGAAGGTTGTTGCGATTAGTGTCCTTGTCAGTGGTTTCCTATAGGACACTTGGACTTCCTTGATCTGACGTTAAGCGACTTTTATATTTACACACATTTATATAGAGAGAGAGAGAAAAAGAAAAAGGGAGAGATAGAGAAAGAGAGAGAGAAACTCATTTATAAATGTATATAAATACATATATAGTTAAAATAAAACAAGTAATTATTGAAGATGGCCAGCAAACAGAAAACATGTCACATGTAAAATCAAAGAATTCCCCATTGTATTGTTACTTACCTTGCACCATCCGAACTCTTTAAGGAGCGGCTGCATTGTGCGTAACACTACTCGTAATTTATATCGCTCAATGTATTTATCTGGCCCGTGATTTGCCGTTTAATATCGCAATCGCAATAGTTTATCAGAATAGTTCGTTGCTGGCCTAGGACAAGTGCACTACACAGAAATGAGGGGCAAATCTATCACAGGTAAGAGAGACACACTCTTGAAAATTTATTAATAGATTTCTCATTTTCTCCACATCTCTCTCACTCTCTTTCACCATTTTTTCCACCAAAAAAAAATTCCCATTTGCAAAATAACAAAAAAAAAATTAAACTTCTTTTCCAACCATAAAAAACCAAAATCACAATTAATAATTTCGAAAAAATTTTTTTTTTCATCCCATTCGGAAAAATTTCCCTTCCCAACAATTTTTTTCACTCAACTTGACAGAAAAATACATTTTTTTCCTCCACATTTAATTCAAATAACGCCCGGCATTATCATTAAAATATTTATTCATTTCTCATCTATTTCCAGTATTTTTTAAAAGATTATCCTAATCAGTTGAATATAGTCTGACTCTCCGGTCATATACAAGTTTATTGTCATTTATTACGCCGCATATTAATTTTAAATAAAATTAGTTCATTATTTAAAGACGAGGGAATTTAACTAAAAATAGATGTGTGCATTCTTTTTTATTCTGGATATATTTTAGTGCCTTTTTTTGCAAGTAATTTTACAAAAAATATTTCTTCTTTTTTTATTTAATGAAATATTTTTCAAAATCAATTTTTCCTGTTGACATGTTTTTGCGAAATAAATGTTTCCTTGAAATTATTTTCAATTCTCTGCAAGTGGTGAAAATGAAAATAACGATTTTTTCTTCCAGTTGAAAATTATTTTATCAAATTAAATTTTCCGTTTTGAATTATTCTACACAGTGTTTATTATTAAAGTGTTATTACTACAGTGTTGTTATTATTATAATATTATTAGATCATTGTTATACAACGTGATAGTGATTTATGTAGAATTTATAAACAAGTGAAATTTTATGCATTGGAAGGACAAATTCATAACGAAGTGTGATTTTTCAAATTGACAAGTGAAAAATTAATGGAAAAATGTTTTTCATTGTAAAATTAAATACCGAATTTTGTCATTTTTATTTTGGAAAAATAATAACTAACAAATTTTATTTATGTATAAATAATATTAATAATAATAGTAATAATAATAATAACTAATAATAATAATAATAATAATAATAATAAGAATAATAATAATAAGAATAATAATAAGAATAATAATAATAAGAATAAAATAATAAGAATAATAATAATAAGAATAAAATAATAAGAATAAATTAATACTCCCAGAGAAAAATTTTATTTCAGTTAAATAAAAATATATTTGTCGCTCAGTCAAGTATTTACTTGTTTTAAACAAAATTTTTATTCGACATAAATAAACCTTTATCTGAACCAAATAAAATTTAATTTAAACTAAATATAATTTTTTGCAAACAAATATAATTTATTTAAAAAGAAACGAAAATTATAGTCGTGACCCAGAGTCAACATCTTTCTTCTGTGTTTAATATTATTATTATTATTATTATTATTATTATTATTATTATTATTATTATTATTAATATTATTATTATTATCATTATTATTATTATTTTACTTCCAATAAATAGTATTAAAAAAATTTTTACAGTGAATAATATTGAAAAAAATGATTCTACAATAATTAATTTAAAAATAATAAAAACAGACAATAGTTAATTAAATTTAATAATAAATAATTCCCGACACGTGTGATGTGACTTTAAATTTTAATAATAATGACAAAATAATAATATTTACGAAAGACATAAGTTGAAAATAATTCGAATGTACACAAATAGTGAAAATAGTAATTAAACGAGTCATTAGAGGGAAATTAAAAAATTTCACTATATAATTAACTTAAAAAAGGCATTTATAGATAAATCGATAATTGAGTGAAAATTGTTTTGCGTATCATTGTTTCGACAGAAATATAAACAATCGTTATGACAACATTGTGAGTTTTCTTATCTTTCGAAAAAATCATTATTTTACATGTTAGGCATATTTATTTGTATATTAAAATAATTATCAAACTACTTTTCCAATTTTTCTGTACAAATAAATTACTCTCGCAATTACTCTCTTTTTATTGAAATTTTTTTAATTGAAAAATTTTCTTTCCAATTGACTAATAAAATGAAAATTAATGAAAGTAGTGAAAAAAGCTTTTGTTATTATTTTGTTACGCGTGTCGAAAATTTAAATTGTGAGAAAAAAGGAAAGAAATGGATTATAACAATCTTCTATATTGCGATTGTTATCAAATAAATATTTACTTACATCTTACAGCAAATATTTTCTAGCAAATATTTTTTCCGGTATATTAATAAATGGTTGTAGTAAAAAAAAATAATAATCTTAATTGTAAATTTAGTAACAAAGTATAAATATCCAGAAAAGAAATTAAAATTACGAAATAGATAAAAGTTTTCTTTCAAAAAAATATTTATTTACAAAGAACAGTATATTTTTAGCAGGCAAACTGAATTATTTATCTATTTGAGCAAAATTTTTGTTTAAGTCAAATACGATTTTATTCGAGACGAATAAAAATTGATTTTAACCAAAAAAAATTGATTTTAACCAAATAAAAATTGATTTTAACCAAATAAAAATTAATTCGAATCGAATAAAAATTATTCGAAGAGATAAAAGTATATCGAATCGAATACAAATCAATTTGAACCGAATAAAAATTTGTTTCAAGAAAATAAAATTTTATTCGGACCGAAAAAAAATCCACTCGATCCGAATAAAGAATAATTTGCATTGAATAAAATTTCTTCGAACGCAATAAAAATTAATTTTAACCGAATAAAATTTAATCTAACAGCTAAAAATTTATTTCGAATCAAATTATAATCAATTTGAATAAAATAAGAGTTATTTCGATAGAATTATATTTTATTTCGACAGAAAAAAATTTTATTCGATCCGATTAAAAATTAATCGAATAAAAGTTCAACGAACCGAATAAAATTTATTCGAACAGATAAAAATTTATTCGTTTCGAAGAAAAATCAATTTGAACCGAATAAAATTTATTTCAAAATATTTTGCGAAAAAGATACTGTTAATTTTTTAACTTTAATATTACAATTTTTTTTTGAGCTGAAGAAAATTCATTCGATTCGAATAAAAATTCATTCGATTCAAATAAAAATTAATTTTAATCAAATAAAAATTAATTTGAGCCAAAAAAAATTTCACTTGTGCCAAATAAAATTTATTTAAATCATAAAAAACAGAATTTGAACCAAATAAAATTTCTTTTTCCAACTGAATAAAATCCATTGAAAGCAAATAGAATTTATTCGATAAAAATAAAATTTAATTTACATCTATAATGAAAAGTTCATTTGGCTCTCAGTTAAATAAAATATATGTTTTTTATTTTCTCGACGTGGATGGAAAATAAATAGTAAATACTGGACAATATTTTAATTAATGTCGTATGAGGAAATAATGGTTTAAAAACAAAATTGTATATTGTTTATAACTGTAGTTTAAATTGCGCACACAATTTAATCTAATTTAATGAGCAATTTGAAAAGTGAAGAATCAATACGTTTCTGATATGAACATTTATGCAACATGCACTATCTTAACTGTTATAGTTGATTTACTCATAGAGAGACCTTGATATAAGTCATAAGGCCATTGCCAATGGGCATAATATCAATAATTTTTTTCTTCAATCACCATCATAATCATCATCATCTCCTTTCATTTTTCTCCACTCAGTCCAATGAAATATTTGAAAAATGTTGAAAATTATGTACCAAAAATGTTTTATTCAGTTAATTACACACAAAAAAATAAGTGTTAAATTTGTTGCGTGTAGTTTTCAAGATGGTGTTGTTTTAACAGCCATTAAAAATGTGCATTAATTTTAACACACTCATGGAGTTAATTTAACACAAAATTTAGGTTAAAATCACCTCGTTTTGGTTAAAAATGTTGCGTGTTGTTTTAACACTACTTTTAGTGTTAAAACAACACTTCTTTTTTTCTGTGTAATATTGTTACTATTCTTATTACTATTATTATTATTTTATTGTTATTATTATTATTATTATTATTATAATTATTGTTGTTAACATTGTTGTTATTATTGTTATTATTAATATTATTATTATTATTATTATTATTAATTAATTATTATTATTATTATAATTATTATTGTTGTTAATATTGTTGTTATTATTGTTATTATTATTATTAACATTATTATTAACATTATTATTGTCATTATTATTATTAAATATTCTTATTGTTTTAAGATTCTTTTTATTTTATTTTTCTTATTATTATTTTTTATTATTATAATTATTCTTATTTTTCTTATTAGAATAATTATCATTGTTAATATTATTCAGGATTTATCTAAATTTTAATATTTTAATTTGAATTATTACTATTTTGTTTATTTTTTCTCACTTTTATTTTACTATCACTTATTTACATTTTTTTTAATATTTAATATATCCGGAGGAAATATTTTACCTGAAACAGCCACAAGTTTGGTCTTCTTTTTTTGAATTTCGCGCCAATGGAGTTGTTAAAATTGCCGCCTAGATGGCATGAAAATCCTCTCACAAACGAAATGAAGAGAATTTTTTTTACCCTTTATTTGGTTCGAGTAAAAATTTAATGGATTCAAGTAAATATTTATCAATGTAGTAGACAAGTAATCGGTTATGCGAATCAAATAAATATTTTTTTAGTTTGTTAAAAATAGTGCAAAATTTCCTTTTAATATTCACTGGATTTTGTGTAAAATTTCTAGTTAAATTTTACATAACGTTCAATTAAATTTTCGTACAATTATTCTATAGAGTCATTCTACTCTGAAAAAAATGTTTTTTGTTCGCAAATAACAGACTGATTGCCTATTATCAAATAAATATTTACTTGAAACAAATAAATTTTTTCTTGAATCAAATTAATTTTTCCTTAAATCAAATCAATTTTTCCTTGAATCCAATCAATTTTTAATCGAACTAAATAAATTTTTACTTGAATCAAATCAGTTTTTACTCGAACCAAATAAATAGTGATTTGAAACAAATAAATTTTTACTTGTACCAAAATGAATAGATACTTGAATCAAATAAATTCTTTCTTGAACCAAATGAATAGTTCATTGAATCAAATAAGTTTGTACTCGAACCAAATAAATAGTTAATTGAATAAAATAAATTTTTGTTGAACCAAATAAATAGTGACTTGAGTGAAATAAATTTTTACTCGAACCAAATAAATTGTTACTTGAATCCACTTAATACATTAAAATAAAAATTTACTTGATTCATGTAATAAAAATTTATTCTCCAATAGACAAGAAATACATTTTTTTCCGCACAGTAAAATTCTATAAAACTTTTCCCACTGGGACAGTAAAATAATAATTAATAATGGTTAATAATTTTAATGAATGAATATTTTATTGCAATTAGCATGAATTATTAACTATCACTGAACAATGAATGTGGCAAATAATAGTGAACGTTTCTGGCTTTTTTTAAAAAATTATTAATGACAATAATGATAATAATAACTGTTTATAAAAATTAGTCAACAGGTATAGGTAAATAGTTAGAGAATTAAAATTCCTAGCATAAAGTCCATTTCACGCTACTTAACTTACAATGAATGAGCTTCGTAATTAGTAAGTGACGGTTTCCTTGGTGTTGCAGACCTCACGCAAGAGTATTTGCCGTATATAATAGAAAATAAAGAAAACATTGAGAATCTTCAGATTCTTGACGCAAAAGAGATACCTGGATGCCGAGATGGTGACAATTTTATGTCAGTTGTCATTAGAACACAACTCAAAGGGATCTTCAAGAATGGAAATCGTTAGTCATCACAATTTTTTACTGGCACGATTAATATTTTATTGTTAATTACTTTAATAACTTTATTCATTATTTTAATAACTTTATTAATTACTGTAAGAACTTTACTAACTTTGTTATAACGTTATTAGCTTTATTAACTTTATTAATTTTACTAACTTTATTAACTTTATTAACATTATTAACATTATTAACTTTATGAACTTTAAACTTTATTAACTTTATTAACTTTAAACTTTATTAACTTTATTAACATTATTAACATTAATAACTTCATTAAATTTACTAATTTTATTAACTTTATTAATTACATTGCTCTGAAAAATATTTATCTGAATCAAATAACCAATTTATTTTCCTTGCTTGCCTTTCTATTTTTCTTTAAAATTTTCAAAAATCATTCCCAAGTTCTAAATAATACAAATTAGAAAGTTTCAAAAAATTAAAATTTAAAAGTTTCATGACAAATAAAATTTTTTCTGCAGTTTTTGAAAAAATCAAAAAACCAATTTCTTTTCCTTGTTTGCTTTTCTGTTTTTCTTTAAAATTTTCAAAAATCATTCCCAAGTTCTAAACAATAAAAATTAGAAAGTTTCAAGTAATTTAAATTCAACATTTTCATGTAGCAAGTCAAATTTTTTTTGCAGCTTTTGAAAAAAATCAAATAACCAATTTATTTTCTTTGTTTGCCTTTCTATTTTTCTTTAAAATTTTCAAAAATCATTCCCAAGTTCTAAATACTAAAAAATTAGAAAGTTTCAAGTAATTAAAATTCAACATTTTCATGTAGCAAATGAAATTTTTTTTTGCAGCTTTTGAAAAAAATCAAATAACCAATTTCTTTTCCTTGTTTACTTTTCTGTTTTTCTTTAAAATTTTCAAAAATCATTCCCAAGTTCTAAACAATAAAAATTTGAAAGTTTAAAATAATTTAAATACAAGACTTTCATGGCAAATGAAATTTTTTCAGCAGCTTTCGAAAAAATAAAAAAACCAATTTTTTTTCCTTGTTTGCTTTTCTGTTTTTCTTTAAAATTTTTAAAAATTATTCTCAAGTTATAAATAATAGAAGGTAGAAAGTTTCAAATAATTTAAATACAAGACTTTCATGTTAAGTGAAATTTTTTCTGCAGCTTTCGAAAAAATCAAAAACCAATTTCTTTTCCTTATTTGCTTTTCTATTGATCTTTAAAATTTTCAAAAATCATTCCCAAGTTCTAAACAATAAAAATTTGAAAGTTTAAAATAATTTAAATACAAGACTTTCATGGCAAATGAAATTTTTTCAGCAGCTTTTTAAAAACAAATAACCTATTTTTTTTCCTTGTTTGCTTTTCTGTTTTTCTTTAAAATTTTCAAAAATTATTCTCAAGTTATAAATAATAGAAGGTAGAAAGTTTCAAATAATTTAAATACAAGACTTTCATGTTAAGTGAAATTTTTTTAGCAGCTTTCGAAAAAATAAAAAAACCAATTTTTTTTCCTTGTTTGCTTTTCTGTTTTTCTTTAAAATTTTCAAAAATCACTCCCAAGTTCTAAACAATATAAATTAGAAAGTTTCAAGTAATTTAAATTCAACATTTTCATGTAGCAAATCAAATTTTTTTGCAGCTTTTGAAAAAAATCAAATAACCAATTTCTTTTCCTTGTTTGCTTTTCTGTTTTTCTTTAAAATTTTCAAATATCATTCCCAAGTTCTAAATAATAAAAAGTAGAAAGTTTCAAATAATTTAAATACAAGACTTTCATGGCAAATAAAATTTTTTCTGCAGCTTTTGAAAAATCGGTGATAACAAAAATATATCCCAGTGGCAGTGACAAATTTGTCACATTAGTCAGAATGAGAGATCTCTTTTGCAACGAAGCACACGCATATGAAAATATTCTGCCTGCAATTGGAGCCCAATCATTAGCGCCGGAATATTTTTTTGCCAATTCGGAGAAAATTATTCTAGAAGATTTATCTCTCGACAATTTTTCCATTTGTGATAGACAACATTTATTAAATTACGATCACTGTCGGCACGTACTACAGGTAATATTTCCAATGATTTCCAAAAAATATTCCTACTGTTCTGAAAAATACTTTTTTTTCCAAATTTCCAGTAAATTCTAAATCTTTTTAAATAAAGTAAATACATTTTTTTTTACCAAAAATGATAATAATTAATCTGAGAAAAAATTCTTTTCACAGGCCCTAGCTCAAATTCACGCTGGTTCATTGAAGTTGAAACTCAACAATCCCGAGTACTTCAGAAATTTAATAAAACCAATAACCGAAGTGGTATTCGCTGAAAAGTCAAATAGCCAAACAAAATTTTCCCTCGAGAAAAGTTTAATTCACGCAATTCAAAGTTTAGAAACAATTCAACCGCCAACGGTGAACAGTGAAAAGTGTCTCAAGTTCCTGAAAAAATATCCAAATAAAGTCTATGAAATTGTCAAGGCCTCAACAACAGCCCACGGCTCGTACGATGTACTAATTCACGGCGATGTTTGGAAGAACAATATCTTCTTCTCGAAAAATAATCCCAGCGATGATAATATGAGAGTGAAATTTGTCGATTATCAAGCAATGAGACACGCCTCATTGGCATTGGATTTCCACTATTTTTTATATACGAGCGTTGAATCAAATGTTTTCGATAATCATTATAATGATATTATGCAAATTTATCATCGTGAATTTCTCAATGAACTGAAATCGACAATAACAATGGAGCATTACGAGGCACTTAATTACAATTGGTTTGCGCGTGAAATTGAAAAACATGCGGTTTATGGTCTATTTTTTGCCCTAAGTTTAGTGCACGTCATATTGGCCGATGATGGAACAATAAAAATTAGTGTCTCCGAAAATGGTCAAGAACTGAATACAAAAGTACCTTTTTCAACGCGAAAAACGAAAAGAATAGAAAGAATTGTCACGCATTTTATTAACACATTTGGTGATATTGATTAGTAGAAAAACATCAACGATTTTTTTTTGTTTTTTTTTTAATGAAAAATGGCTAGTCAATTTTTTTTATCATTCATTATAATTATTTCGACAATTCGTTTTTAAAATCTATGTATAAATGGATCTGACACCGGGGGGGAATTTTTTTTAATTTAATAAGAATTTGATCACCTTGACATGCACTGGGAATTAAATTTTTTTGACTTAAGTAATCGATTGTCTATTGTCAAATAATTGTTTACTTGAATCAAATAATTATTTACTTGAATCAAATATTTATTTACTTGAATCAAATAAAAATTTACTTGAATCAAATAAATATTTAGTTGACTCAATTAAATATTTTCTTCAATCAAATAAATATTTATTTGATCCAATTAACTAAATATTTCGTTGAGTCAAGTAAACATTTAATTGGATCAACTAAATATTTATTTACTTGAATCAAATAATTATTTACTTGAATCAAATATTTATTTACTTGAATCAAATAAAAATTTACTTGAATCAAATAAATATTTAATTGACTCAATTAAATGTTTTCTTCAATCAAATAAATATTTAGTTGATCCAATTAAATGTTTACTTGACTCAAAGAAATATTTACTTAAAATAAATAAATATTTACTTGAATCAAATACGTTTGATTTTAATCAATTAAATTGTATTTGAGCCAGTAAGTTCAGTATTTAAAGCAAGTGCCATTTAATCGATTGAAATTCAAAAAGTTATTTGATTCAAGTAAATATTTACATAATAAAAAAGTAATTGATTGATTGCGCCAAATAAATTTTTTTTCAGTGTGAATTTTGAAACAAAAAATTCTCAACTTTATTATTTTTCTACTAATCAAATTTTCAGAATGAAATTATTTTATTTAAATACCTTATACTATTGAAAATAGTTTACATTGAGAAAAAATTATCAAGTTAATATTTTTACTTGAATCGAACAATTTTTCCTCTATTATAAAAAAAAATATTCACTTGAATCAAATAATTTTTTCTTTATTAAAATTCTTGATTCAAGTAAATATTTACTTAAATCAAATAATTTTTATTTGAGTCAATTAAAAATGGTTCAATTTCCTTCAAATAACGAAATTATTGATTTAAACCAAATTTATTTGATTTAAACGCAATTTGATTGATTTAACAACAATATATTTGATTCAAGTAAATATTTACTTGATAATAGTCAACTAATCGGTTATTTCATTGAAATAAATTTTTTTTCAGTACAATGGAAAATATTTTACTTAAAGTTTTTATTATTGAAAATATTTTTTGCTCGAATATTTTTCATTATACTGAAAAAAATTTCTGTTTGCAGATTTTTCTACTGACATTGGTAATAAATTTTTGTAAATATTAAAATGAATGTCTGGGGACTCATTCTCAATTTCAGAAAATTTGCTCCCGGTGTTAGAGGTGATGAATGAAGTGTGTAAAATTTTAATTCATTTAATTGATATTTCTTTTTTAATTCGATTTTATTTCAGTTTTGTATGTTTGTAGAGCAACTAGTTTTTTAATCCCGTATTTGTAAATTTTTTTTAAAAATTATTTCGAGTCATTTTAAGAATTTTTTTTAATTACTTCGAGATTAACATTAAATTGAGATTTTTTAAAATGCAGTAAATTTTTTTTTCTAAGAAATGTAATATTTTTAAATCAATAATTTTTTTAAAGCAACAATTTTTTTAAAGCAATAATTCTTTTAAAGCAATATTTTTTTTTAAGGTAATAATTTTTTAAAACAATCATTTTTTAAAAATAATAATTGTATAAATAGTGATAATTTTTTTTAAAGTAATAATTTTTTAAAACAATCATTTTTTAAAACCAAATAATTGTGTAAAGTAATAAAGTTTTTTAAAGTAATTTTTAAAGGTAATAATTTTTTTAAAAATCATGTTGCGAGTTTTTGTAAGATCAGAAGATATTTTAAATAATTTTTTTTGTAAGAGTGGAAGTTTTTTAAATGCATTGAGATTTGTAAGATTGTATTTAGTTCTGTAAAATATTTTTGTCCTGTCCTGTATTTAGTTTCATGAATTTGTATTTAGTTCTATATTGTACCTATAGTTTTATAAGATTGTACTTAGTTTTATAAGTTTATATAAGTTCCCTGTAATTTTGTATAGAAAACTTCGTAAGATTCCGTCAACATAAACATTTTTTTCGTTAAAAAATATTTTGTCAGCCTAAATGAATCACTTTTTGTATGAAATCGAACTTTTGTTTTAAATTTTTAGTACTCCTGCGTTATATTTTTAAAAAACACCGAAAAAAATAATTCTAAAAAGAAATCACAAATTTAAATACATTTATCAATAAAAAAAATATATTCCAAACCGTAAATCAAATAAAATTTTACAACTGATTTTTTCGGTGTTTAAATTTTAATGTGAATGTTAATTGAGCGAATGTAAATTTTACCAAAGACAATACCTCATCGCATTTATATTATAAGAAAAAAAACGAAAAGTACAAATATTATATAATTCCATTTATATGTAAGTTATCGATAGAAAAAAAAGTTTTTTGTTATTAAATAAAAACAAAAAAACAGAAAAAACACAAAACAAGAAAAAAAGAAACTCATTAAAGAGAAATTGACAATGATTCCCGCATATATATTCAATCGCAAGTTATTTATTGTGGAATCTGTATAGTAATTATGTAACAACAACAAAAATGTCTTGTAAATATATTTTTTGCAAAATGTGTAGAAAAAAATAAAATTGTGGTGTAAAAATAATAAGTACAATAAAACGATGAACTTAATACAAAATAATGGACAATTTCACACGTTTTTTGTATGAAACTTTTATTGAAAGCTATATTTTCTTATTATGGAGAAGAAAAATGTGCGTGCATAAGTACTTATATATGCCTGCAGTCTAAGACAAATATTTACATACTTTCGCGTTTCATCTATCAACACCATTATACCACCAACATAATGTAAAAATATTATTAAAACACTTTTTCTTTATACTCTACTGTAAAAAAGTTGGAAACATTTGCAATTTAACATATTTCATTCCTAGTTGAAATCTTGTTTTTTAAAAAATTATATTAAAAAAAATATTCCTTTTGTTATATTAATTATATTTAAAAAAATATTCCTTTTATTACTGTTAGGAACATTAATACCAATAAATAAGTAATATGTACTTTTTACAATTCTTTAATATTATTTCATTATTATTTTAACTTCAATTCTGTTGTACTAAATTTAATTCATAATTTAAAATCAATTATTTTTTTTTTAAATAATTGTTCAAACAAATTTTTTTTTACTTTTTATTTATTTAAAATATTGGACAATTCTTTATTGTTTGAAAATTATGATTTTCTTATAAAAATATAGGAAATTTTCTGATAATTTGGAAAAATCTCCATATTCGGAAAAATTTCCATGAAACTTCAAATTATTTAAAAAAAAATTAAAGTAAACTTTAAAAAAAAAATAATTCATTAAAAGTGCCAGTTAAAAGAATAGAAAATTCAAATTTTCAAATATTTTAATTTGGAACCTTTTCAAAATAAATTATTCAATTATTTCAATACAACGGTAAACAATTTATTGAAAAATTAAACGTTTCTTAAAACTGAATTCTCGAAAAGAATTTTACAAACAAAATTTTTATTAAATATTTGCATTTTTTACGAATTTAAAAAAATTTTTTTTATTTTAATAAAACTTAGAAAAAGCATTAAATTAGTCATTTAAATACAATGGTTATTATTATTATTCATTTTAAATACAATGATTAATAATTTATTAAATAATTAAATGATTTTTAAAATTTAATTCTCGTAATAAAATTTATCAACAAAGTTTTAAATAATTTAATTCTTTTGACGAATTTTAATCAAATTTTCAAGAATCATTACATTTTTCAAGGAATTTGTTATTAAAAATCATTATTATGATTAATTATCATATATTATTAAAATATTATTTAAACCCAATGGTTAATAATTTATTAAATGATTGAATGATTTTTGAAATTTAATTCTCGTTATGAATTTTATTAACAAATTTTTAAATAATTTAATTCTTTTGACGAATTTTAATCAAATTTTTAATCAAATTTTTAAGAATAATTACATTTTTCCAAGAATTCCTTTCAAACTTTACTGAAAATAATTTAAATTCTGCGATGAGCTTTATAATTTATGAAAATAATTGAATTCCTAAAGCAAACTTATTATTTACATTAAAAATAATTGACTTCATAAAAAAATGCTTTTAATTTATAAAATTAATTGAATTATTGCAAAGAAATTTAGAAAACAATTTTTTTATTAATAATTGAATTCTTTTGCAATTTTTATTTATGAAAATAATTTAATGTTTGAGTTCTGTTTTATAATTTTTTTCAATTGAATCATTTTTGGAAATTGATTAAAACAGTAGATATTAAAAATGAAATGAGAAAATTCTTTTAAAATAATTTAACATTGGAGAAGAATTTTGTTATCTATAAAGATAGTTGTGATTATGGCGGAAATTTTTCTTTAAATTTTCAACGTAATTGAACTTTTTTAAGAAGAATTTTATTACTTTTGAAAATAACTGAATTTCCGCAATCATTTGTAATTTGTCAAAAATTCAATTTTTTATAATGTTTTTAACTAAAATTTTTCTATAAAGTCATTATTTTTAAGAATTAATTCCTTATATATCGCGAAATTTAATAAATTTCAAGAAGAATTTAAATTATTAACATTTTTCAATAATCTATTTTTTTAAAATTTCTAATAAAATTAATTGACAATTGAAATTTTCTAAAATTTCAAATTAAAACCTTTTGAAGTTGATTTATTTTTGAATATAATAAACGCAATTCTTTTAAAATTGAATTAATTTTGTAATTTTAATTAAAAGTTTTTAAATTCTATTTTTTTATTTGCTAATTTTATTTAAAAAAGCACGCCAATTGTTGCCAGCAGGAAGAAAAAAAAGTTATTTTTTATATTTTGATATGTTCCGAAAATTTGATTAGTAGAAAAATACTAAAATTGAAAACGTTTTGTTTCAAAAATCCGGACTAAAAAAAATTTATTTGGTGCAATTAATCAATTACTTTTTTATTATTAAGAAAATATTTACTGGAATCAAATAATTTTTTAATTTCAATCGATTAAATGGCACTTGTTTTAAATACTGAAATTACTGATTCAAATACAATTTAATTGATTTATATCGAACGCATTTGATTCTAGTAAATACGTATTTATTTTAAGTAAATAATTATTTGATTCAAGTAAATATTTAATTAGTTCAACTAAATATTTAATTAGTTCAACTAAATATTTAATTAGTTCAACTAAATATTTAATTAGTTCAACTAAATATTTATTGGAGTCAAGTAAACATTTAATTGGATCAATTAAATATTTATTTGATTGATGAAAACATTTAATTAAGTCATCTAAATATTTATTTGATTCAAGTAAATTTTTATTTGATTTAACAAAACATTTAATTGAATCAACTGAATATTTATTTGATTCAAGCAAATTTTTTTTTGATTTAAGAAAATAATTATTTGACAATAAAAAAAATAAATATGAGTAATAATAACTATTTTTGTATTCTAATAATAATTAATAATAAATAATTTTAATAACAACGATTAATTCAAGAAATGCAGAAGAGGAAAAAAAGTCCAACAAGGAAGAAGTGTGCGCAACAAGTTGGAAGCGTAAAGTTTCATTTGACTTTAGGTATAAAATAATTCACCGCGTTCTTTTCGATCAGTGACTTTCGATCTATAAGATCTATGCATTCACGTAATCGAACTTTGAATCAAAACGAATTCGTTTGCCCTCTGCTGTAACAGGAGAGATGGCTCATGAGAAAATAAATCCGTTTAGAAAACGCCCGCACACTTGAAGACAATCTCTTCTTTTTTTTCAACTTCTTCATCCTCTTCTTTTTTTTTCTTTTCTCCTCTTCTTTTAATATTCTTTTTTTTTGCTATCTTCCTTATTCTTTATGCACTATTCTTTTGTTCCATTTATTTTGCATAACGAATATAAATGTGTTTCTGAGCTTAGAAGAGAGAAGCCACTCTCGTGTGGCGAGAAACGTGATATATTCTAAAACGGAAGTCCGTGATTTCAAACTCGAGAACATCGTGTATGACAATGCGATTTTTAATTTTCATAAATTTATTAATGTCCCCTCGTGTGTCATTTGTATGCAAAAAATGAAGGAAAAAATAAATAAATTTCCAATAGCAAGTTTCATTTTGATGAAAGGGGACATTTTTTAAACTGAAACATAATAAAGAATAGAAAAACAAAAATAATAAAAAATAAAAATAATAGATAAAAGAAAAAATATAAATAGTAAACAATAAAAAAATAATAAACAAGAAAAAATAGAAATAAGAAACATTAAAAAATAAAAAATAATAAACAAGAATAAATAGAAATAATAAACAATAAAAAAATAAAAAATAATAAACAATAAAAAAATAATAAACAAGAAAAAATAGAAATAATGAACATTAAAAAATAAAAAATAATAAACAAGAATAAATAGAAATAATAAACAATAAAAAAATAAAAAATAATAAACAAGAAAAAAATAATAAACAAGAAAAAATAGAAATAAGAAACATTAAAAAATAAAAAATAATAAACAAGAATAAATAGAAATAATAAACAATAAAAAAATAAAAAATAATAAACAATAAAAAAATAAAAAATTATAAACAAGAAAAAATATATATTAATAATGTAATCATTGTAATCCGAAACTCTGTTCGAAAGTTTGAAGTTAGTTGTGCTTTGCTTTTTTATTTCATAACTTTTTTAATAATTTGTTCCTTTAAACATTTTTAATATTAAAAGTTATATTTCGAGAATCATCAAATTTTACAAAAAAATATTTCTGAAAATTTGATAATAATTGAATACATTCAAAGAATTTTATTAAATAGGAAAGTAATTGAATTTTTGCGAAGAATTTTGTTTGAAACATTTAATTAAATTCTTATTGAAAAATTTCTTTGAATTTTTTTAAATAAACAGTTTATTTAATAATTTTAATTACAAAATTTTGAAAATCATTGGATTTTATTCGAACAATTTTTTTCAAGTTGTTTTTAAAGTATGGGCGATAGTTAATTAATTAAAATTAAACAATTATTATTGGATTTTATTAAAATTTTAGAAAATATTAAATTTTTTCAGGAAATATTAAAAAAAATTTTAAATTCCATTTTTTTCGAAGAATTTATTAGAATTTTATAAAATAATTTAATTCCATTGAAATTTTTTATAACAAATTAAGAGAAAAATTGAATTCCTTCGTGAAATTGTTTTGAATATAATTGATTTTTTGCCAAGAATTTTATTATTTATTATAAATAAAGTTGAATTGTATCGAAAGATTTATTAAAATTTTAGAAAATATTTGAAATTTTACGAGAAATATTATTAAAAATTTTTTTAAATTCAATTTTTTCATGAAATTTTATTAAAATTGTATTAAAAATAATTAAATTATTTCGAAAAATTTATTAGAATTTTATAAAATAATTTAATTCTATTGAAACTTTTTAGAATAAATTGAGAGAAAAATTGAATTCTTTCGTGAAATTGTTTTGAATATAATTTAATTTTTTCAAAAAAATTTTAATTTAATTATAATTAATTAATTAATTATTATTTATTTTTAATTTAATTGTATCGAAAGATTTATTAAAATTTTAGAAAATATTTGAATTTTTAAGAGAAATATTATTAAAAAATTGAAAAAAAATTTAAAAACAAAAAATTTCAAAAAGAAATTAAATTCTTTCATGAAATTTTATAAAAATTGTATTAAAAATAATTGACTTTTTTTGAGGAATGTATTACAAATTTAGAAAATAATTTAATTCTATTGAAATTATTTATGACAAATTATGAAAAAATTGAATTCTTTTGATAAGATGGTTTTGAAAATAACTAAATTTTTGCAAAGAATTTTACTATTTATTAATAAAATTCAATGATTTTGAAGGATTTATTAAATTAAAAAAAATATTTCATTTTTTTCGAAAAATATTATTTAAAAGTATTTAAAAATTCAATTTTTTCATGAAATTTTATTACAATTGTATTAAAAATAATTTGAATTGTTTCAAAGAATTTATTAAGTTTTTCAAAAAGAATTGAACATTCACTAGAAAAAATAGAAATAGAAGCAAGAAAAAAATAATAACCATAAAAATAAGAAAGAAAAAATATAAATTAAAAATAATAAGCAATCCAAAAATAAAAATAAAAAATGTCAAACAATAGAAATGTAAATAAAAAATATTTTTTCACAATTTCACTAAATAACGATAAAAATGTCAAATAAATGAATTTCTTTGTTGAGGAATTTCAAAAAGATTGATAATAAAATTGAAATCATTAAAAATTGGGAGCTAAAAAGAAGTGTACAATAATGTGTCCCTATTTATGCACTCATCTTTTCCTTGTTATCTATATTTCATGAGTTCAATGACCGTTGATTAATCAGAGTTGTATTTAGTATATTACCTCAGTCACTTTGAAACCACTTAAATGGCCAGATGGCTTTTGACTCTTTTTTATTGATTTGACAAATGTTCCTTTACATACTTCTTTTTTTTTGTCTTCTTTTTTTTATGTCATCAGAAATAATTGTTTTATTCCTATTCATATTCTTATGGTAAATTTTGATTTATTTATACTATAATATTATAAATTTTTAATTCTATTAATTCAGAAAAAAATCTTTTTTCAATTTCTTTTCTTTATTTAAACGTTTAAATAAAGAAAAGAAATTGAAAAAAAAAATTTTTTTAATTACTTCAATGAATGGAATGAATAAATTATAGTTTTTTAACATCGAAATGTTAAATAAACAAATCTGTTTTACTTTAAATTCTAGTTTGAAATTTTAACATTTTCCTGTAATTTATTTTTTAAAAAAAAATATTCATTATTTTATGTTGGATCTCTTTTTCATTTAAGAGAAAAATTTTCAAAAAGTTTCATATTTTATTTCAAATGAACTGAATTTTAAATAATGTTGTTTAATTAATAAATTCGTATCGTTCGGTGAAAGCTAATGCACTTTTGAGATAAAATTTTTTGAAATCAAAAGTGGATTATATAGAACAAAAATTATTCACATCACACGCTACAGTTGAAAAAGATTTTTATATCAATTACAATTTTACTATTATTATTATTATTATTAATAATATTCTTCTTCTTATCATTATTATTATTTTGTTTTTATTACTATTACTATTATTCTTATTATTAATTAACAATAATATCAATAATTATTTAATAATAATATTGTTAATTAATTAACATTAAAGGATATTAAGTAATAAAAAAATAAAATAAAATACTAAAAAAATATTAAGATTTTAGTAAAATTCATTGCAGGAATTCAATCGTAATTATTGATTAGCATCGTCAAATTAATATTTTTTACTTAATATTTTAAGTTAAAAATATTAATTTGACAATATTAATCAATAATTAATAATTAGCATTATATTGTCATCATTGTATTAAATATCGTAAATAATTTTTTAAATATTATTTCAAATTTTCCCAGTAAATTATTAATTATTATTATTTATTATTAATTCCCAGTTTTTTCCTTTATTATAATAAAGGGAAATTCAATATATAAAACTCCATTTAAAATCTGAAATTTAATGCAAGGGAAATAAAAAAAATACCAATGTGTGTTAAATAATAAACGAGAACAGTTATAAAAATAAAAAAAAATTTATTAAAAACAGTTTTTCTATATATACACCATATAAAATCCAAGGCTTATGATTAAAATCGAAAATTTCACGGTAATAATATTGTTAAAATCAGAGAGAATACATCTCGTAAATTGAAAACAATTGGAAGAATATTATTTATTACATTTATGGCCTAGAGTTCGAAATGATGTCAATGTAATAACTCGTTACTTGAAAACCAGCCAAAGGTAATGAAGGATAATTACAATATTTAACTTTCGCTCCTCTCTCAGTATATACATATATACAGTATTGTATATTCAGAATCGAAAGAATTTTATTATAAAATTAAACATTTTTTTTCTACTAAGGCTATTTTGTTAAGGTCTTTTCTAATCTAGAAAAGTGTTTTCATTTGTTGGGAATCTTAACAGGATACGTCGCAATGAGTCGTTGTAGGTGAATTCAACATTTGTGTGCAACGAGGTTTTTTTTTTTAAGAGAGGATGGGAAAATTAATTAACAATTTAGTATTTATTTATCAGAATTATTCAAGTTTGAAATAATTTTTGAATAATTTAAAAACGATTTTTATATATAACGAATTCTAGAAAATAATTTATGTTTGGAAGGATTGTGATTTTAATTTTTCTATATAATTAAATGGTAAAAGAATTAAAACAAAAATTTAAAAAAAATTTAATTTTTGTAAAAAATAAATCAAGTACTTTAAGAAAGTGCTTTAATATTTATTTATTAAAATTCGTCAAGTATTTAATAATTTTGAAACATTTAAAAAAGCGTTTAATTTATACAATTCTAGAAAATAATTGATTTTCGAATGAATTGCCATTGTAAGTTGGAAAATAATCGAATTTTCGAAGAATTGAAATATTTTGAAAATTTAAATTTATGTAAAAAAATATAGAAAATACTAAAATATTCATGTAGAAAAATTATTCAAATTAGGAATAATTTAAAAAAGGGGTTTTTAAATAATTCTAGGAAACAATTGATTTTTGTAAAAATTTTAGTTGTAATTTTTTTCTCGGAAATTATTGAATATGCGAAGAATTAAAATGGAATATTGAAAAATTTCAATTCGTGTTAGAAAAATAAATATCTAGTATTTAATTATAAATAACATGTTATTTATTTAACAAAATT
Source organism: Leptopilina drosophilae (assembly GCA_032873175.1). Classification (NCBI taxonomy): domain Eukaryota; kingdom Metazoa; phylum Arthropoda; class Insecta; order Hymenoptera; family Figitidae; genus Leptopilina; species Leptopilina drosophilae. The sequence continues at coordinate 57,760,777 of CM065479.1, forward strand.
ATTTTGAATGGAATTTTTTCGATCTGGGAATTTAGTTATTTATAATTCGGAAGTGATTCGTCTGACTGAAAATTGCATTTTCTACTTGTATTCTAATTTTTTTTTATTTTCAATTATTTCCACGTTATTTGTCCCACCAAACTCTGTATTTTCTACTTTAACTTCACATTCCATTCGTATTCTCTTCAATTATATTCTTCCATTAATTCGCCTGACTAAAATCTTCCATTTCTACTGCAAAAAAATGTTTTACTTTTTGTTTTACTACAGTTTATAAAATAGTAAAATCTTTGGAGAAATTTAATTATATTTTCAAATACAAATTTAATAAAATTTCACGAAAGAAATCAATCATTTTTCTGAAGTTTGCAAAAAATTCAATTAAAATATGCAAAAAGTTACAGTGTTTTTATTCATAATATTTATTTGTCCATTAATTATTCAAATTATTATTAAAAATATTATATTTTTAATAATAAAAAATTTTTTACCATATATGCTAAAATATTTTTCTTTCTTTAATTATTATTAAAAAAAATTTTAAAAAATTTCTGTGCACTGAATAACAAAATTTAGTTGATGCAACTACATGATTAGTTGATGTAACTAAATGTTTATTTGATTCAAATAAATGTTTACTTGATCCAAATAAATGTTTACTTGATGTTTATTTTTATTTAACAGACAAAAATGTTTACTTGATTCAAATAAATGTTTACTTTCTACAAATAATTGCTTATTTCCCCTAAAAAAAATGTAACTCAAATTCTTTCTGAAAAAAATTTATTTGATTGAAAAAGCGATTATTTATGATCAGAAAAATATTTACTTGAATTAAACATAATTCTTATTTCATAATTCTATAATTCATTAATTTCAGAACTTGAACAAATTTCGTTTCGTTGATTTAAATAAAAATTATTTGATTTATGTAAATATTAATTTCTGATAGCAGGCAAGTAATTGGTTATTTGAATCAAATTTTACTCCAGTATTTAAAATATTTCAAAAAATTGTCTGTAATTTTAAAAATTTAATTGAGGGTCTGGATCGGATAACTGCCCCTACGGCTGGGCTGGTCATTTTCAAAGCCGTCAGAGGCACCAAAAAGTAAAAAAAAATTTATTTTTATTTTTAATTTTGAAAAACGCCACCTTGTAAAGCATGAAAAAACGCAACTTTTTTCTCCCTGACATTTTTTTGTAGCACGAGTATTATAGTTAACAATAAATAAAAACTGAAAAATTTCCGTTTTTATATTTAATTAAGTTTCAAAACATAAATCGTTGTATCTCCCTTAATTATTGTTCAATTCAATTGAAATTTGGTATACACTTGTATTTAAGTCTAAAGAAAAAGAACAAATGATAAAAATGTTAAAAATCATTAATTGTTTACTTATTTTTTAATAAAAATAGATACCTGTCGGTAACTTTGTTTTCTTGTTTTAACCGAACAAAAGTCTGCAGGGAACTTTTGAATGGAAAGAACTTCCAGTGACAATATTGTTTATTAATATATAAGGAAGTTTTTTGTAAATTTTCATAACGATTTCTCTAACGGTTTCCAAATAATGGATGTTTAAACAATTGCGGGTCGCGCATCAGGCGTCAGCCTCACAGCGGCTACAGATGAATTTGAAAAAATGATTGAATTTTTGACATTTTTTAGATAATTCTGTATTGAAGATTTATTAATTGGTTACATAATAATTTATAATTGTTATTAATAATAAAAATAATTCATTTTTTTATTTAAAAAAATAAAAAAAACTTTTTTTTATTCAAGAACAAATTTTTAAAAGTTAACGGTTTTTTAAAAAATTATTTTTATAAATTAATAAATCTTTTTATTTTATTTATCCAGTTATTAAATTTATATTTTAATTCTTCCAATTACTTCTTATTATCAACTTTCATGTAAGGTTTGTTTATATTAAACAGATCCGACAAACTTATTAATCGCTTTATTTACAAGCAAATGAATTCTAATTACTTAATTTTAAAATAAAAGAGAATAGTAGTAATATAATATAATATGTTCAGTGTGTTCGAAACAATAAAATAAAAAGATTTATTAATTTATAAAAATAATTTTTTAAAAAACCGTTAACTTTTAAAAATTTGTTCTTGAATAAAAAAAAGTTTTTTTTATTTTTTTAAATAAAAAAATGAATTATTTTTATTATTAATAACAATTATAAATTATTATGTAACCAATTAATAAATCTTCAATACAGAATTATCTAAAAAATGTCAAAAATTCAATCATTTTTTCAAATTCATCTGTAGCCGCTGTGAGGCTGACGCCTGATGCGCGACCCGCAATTGTTTAAACATCCATTATTTGGAAACCGTTAGAGAAATCGTTATGAAAATTTACAAAAAACTTCCTTATATATTAATAAACAATATTGTCACTGGAAGTTCTTTCCATTCAAAAGTTCCCTGCAGACTTTTGTTCGGTTAAAACAAGAAAACAAAGTTACCGACAGGTATCTATTTTTATTAAAAAATAAGTAAACAATTAATGATTTTTAACATTTTTATCATTTGTTCTTTTTCTTTAGACTTAAATACAAGTGTATACCAAATTTCAATTGAATTGAACAATAATTAAGGGAGATACAACGATTTATGTTTTGAAACTTAATTAAATATAAAAACGGAAATTTTTCAGTTTTTATTTATTGTTAACTATAATACTCGTGCTACAAAAAAATGTCAGGGAGAAAAAAGTTGCGTTTTTTCATGCTTTACAAGGTGGCGTTTTTCAAAATTAAAAATAAAAATAAATTTTTTTTTACTTTTTGGTGCCTCTGACGGCTTTGAAAATGACCAGCCCAGCCGTAGGGGCAGTTATCCGATCCAGACCCTCAATTATTTTCCAAATTTTTAACAAAATTTTTGTAAAATATTAAATTATTTTTTTTTAAATGGAAAAACGACACAATTTGTTAATAAAAATTTTATTTTGTCAATTTTTTTATAAAATTTCATTGAAGGATTCAGTAAAATTTTTTTCAATTTTTAATAATATCCTCTGAAAAATGTCATTTATTTTCCTAATGTTTAATAAATTCTGGAAAACAATTCAATTATTTTTTAAAATAGTAAAATTCTTTGCAAGAATTAAATGTTTTCTGTAAATAATAAAATTTCCCACAGGAATTTAATTATATTCAGAATAATTTTAATAAACTTCAAGAATAAAGTATTTAATAATATTTTCTAACAAAGGCGATTATTTTAAAAATTCGAAAGAAATTCTTCATAAAATTCAATGACTTTCAAAATTTTCAATTAAAATTATTGAACAAAATAGATTATTAAAAAAAAAATTCGAAGAAATTATTCAAAAGAATTTAATCAAGATTTTGGAAATTTTTCATAAATTCTAATTAAATTCTTGTAAAATACTAAATTATTTTTTTTTAATTAAAAAATGACACAATTTTTTTTTATAAAAATTTATTATTTCAATTTTTAATTCAAATTTCACTAAAGGATTCTGTAAAATTTTTTCCAATTTTTAATAAAATTCTTCTCAAGAATTTATTTATTTTCATTAATAATAAAATTCTTCAAAGGTATGCATTATTTTTAAGTTAATTATATTAAAATTTCTCGAAAGAATCTATTATTTTCAAAAATATTATTTGCCTTCAATTATTTTTAAAAATTCTAATAAAATTCTTCGGAAAAATTGAATTATTTTTTTGAAATAGTAAAATTCATTGCAGGAATTTAATTATTTTTAATAGTATGTTAATAAAATTTTTCAACAGAATACATTTATTTTCAAATATATTTAATAAAATTTTTCGATTGAATACAATTACGTATTTAGAAATAAATTTTTAACAAATTCTTTCAGAACATTCAATTATTTTCAAAAATTACGGTGAACTTCTTTAAAACAATTTAATTATTTTAATAAATTGTAAGATTCTTCGCAAGAATTTTAATGATTTCTATGATATTAATTAAATATAAAATTGAAAAAAAATTAAATAGAATAACTATTAAAAAAGTTTGAAAGCAAAAAAGCAAAAGACAAGTAACTTCAAACCGGAACATAACGATTATTGATAAAGAAGATAAATTATTTTGATTATTATTATTTTGATTATTATTCTTATTAAGTATTACGATTTTAAAATTGTACATACCTCATTGACTATTACGACTCAATGAACTATCAACTATTACGTTTTCATTAAAATAACGATTAACGTACACGATTATACTATATAGAGAATAACTAAAATCCAAACAGAATTAACATTTTTCAAATATGAGTAATGATTATTAGATTATTAATTTTATTAATAATTATGGAAATAATTGACTATAATATTTTAAGTCTTTCAAAAGAAAGAAAGCGAGAGAGAGAAAGAGATAAATTACCCCTTCTGGTCGTTAATGTCCATATTTTCCATAGAAAGACAGAGAGAATAAAAAGAATCTTTCAACTTATATCATTTTGATAATTTACGAAATTCGCTTTTTTCCTTTTCTTCTTCTTCTTCTTCTTTAAAGAAGAAAGAAAAAAAATGTTAATTAGTTTCTTGGGTATAGAGATGGCAAATGGTGGATTGCTCTGTGTCCTTCATAGTTCGGGTCGGGATAAGTCGTTAAGCGACATGCATATTCAACTCAATTGCCAACGTTTCAATTTAACCGCAAGCGGTAATTAATGCTTATATTACAGTTAGACAAGAAATGCGATGACGTGCTTTACGCTTAACTTCCCTGCGAGAGCGCGCGACACACAAATCCTTTTCAAAAGATCGCGCGCTGCAAGTAAGTTTCGCATTATTCTCCTTTATTTCAATTTGTAATTAATGATCCTTAAAGAAGTCATTATACATTCTTCACTTTCGAAAAAAAGGAGAAACAATTTTCGCAAAAAGTTTAAAAAAATCAAATAAAAGATTTATTAAACTTTGTATTTTTATTTTTACAAAAAAAAATTTTTTTTTTCGGGAGAAAATTGTCAAAAAATTACAAAAATTTAAAAACTTTTACAGAAAAATAACTAAAAGAATTTTTAGACTAATTTTTTTCTATGTTCTATAATTTAAATCTTAATTAGTTACAAAAAAGATTTTTCCTCGGCTAAATTTGAATAAGTAAAAAACTTTTTATTTTTTGCTATCGAATTGATAAATTTTACTGATAAATAATAAAATAAATAAAAATAATAATATATTTTGTTGAACTTAAATAAACGTTTGTTTGTCTTAGAACCAACTAGACTTTTTATTTTTTGAAACAAAATTTTTATTTCGCATAAATAAAACATATATTTGAGTCCAATAAAATTTTATTTAAAAAAAAATTAAATAAATTAAATTAAATTTAATTTAATTAATAATTAAATTAATTAAATTTTTTTTAATTTAATTTTTTTTATTTAAAAAAATTTTTTTAAATTAATTAATTAATTAAATTTTATTTTTTTTTATTTTTTATTTAGTTGGTTTCTGAGCAAAATATACCATTTCTCTGGGGTATATATTAAGTAAAATTTTGCTAATTTAAAAGTATAATGAATTATTTCAAGGGTAAATTATTTTAAAGGTATTATTTTAGGTAACATTTTTTTTAAACGTATTATTTAAAAGGTATCGAAAAAATCGGTAACCAAGAGAAAATATAAATTTGACTCAGAGCCAACTAGATTTTTCATTTGTTTGAAAGAAATTTTATTTTCGTTTAAATCTTTATTTGCTTGAAATAAAAAGTTTATTTATATCGAATGACAGTTTTATTTGAAACAAATAAATAAGGCTTTAAGAAGAAATTCTATTTAAACTAAATATAATTTATTTATTTATATTTATATAATATAATTTAAAAAAAATTTTTAAATAAATAAATTTATTTTTTTTATATACTTTTATTTCACTAAAATAAATTATATTTGACTTAAATAGAATTTTTTTCTAGGTATATAAACTACTTTAAGAAAAAAAGCAAGTATAGTAATATTTAAAATTTGTTTTAATAAATAGTTTTTGCGGAATGTAGTTAAACCACGACCTTTGTGACTTGCTTTCATATCTTTTTAATGTGCCAAAGTAAAATTATTATAATCTCGTGAGGACGCGTGTTACATGTATACTTATATTTCTTATGTCTGCACGTAAACTGTGAAATATATCATTAAAACTTCATCCCTTTAATAAAAAAACTATAATGATCACTATTTGTTTTCTAAATATAGAAGAAAATTAAAAAAAACTAATCAACAAACTAACGTAAGTAATTGATGTAGTAAAAAATTAATCAAATTAAAAACTCTTATTTGTGTTAAAAATTTATACCTGAAAAGTTTTCGAAAAAAAATTTTAACGATTTAAAAATAATTATATTTACTCTATGATATTCATAATAAGAATTATAAATAATTTCAAATACAAAACGCAATTTTTATAAACAAAATAGAACAATAGACTTAAAAAACCAAAAACAGATTTTTTCAAACTTGTTTTAAATTATTTTTAAAATTTAAAAATTTTAATTTTAATTTAACGTCTCCAGAATAAAAATTCATTTCGACAAAATTTGAACTATAGGTGCAATTTTTTGACAGTTTTTCAGTTAATAACTTTCGGGAATATAATTTCAATTTTTTTGGAAACCTGATTTTATTATATTGTAATTTTAAATTAAAATTTTCTTAAAAATATTTTAAAAAAGACAAAATTGCAGAAATTTTTTTACATTAAAAAAAATTTATTTTTCCTAAACTATTACTGGAACAATACCAATTAATATCTAGGTCATCAAAATTAATTTAATTCACAATTAATAAAAAATAACCACAGCCAACAATCAGCAGAAGATGAAAAATAATATTTTTAACGAAATTTTTATTTTGTTTATTAACAAATTAAAATTTTTTTTTGTTTTCAAAAAATTGTTTACTAGTCTCTGAGCTACTACTAGAATAATTCTAATTAATATTAATCCAATTAATATGAATTCTCGTAAAGTATTTTATAAAATTTTTTTTAAATAACTGCATTTTTTTGAGGAATTTAAGTAAAATTGTGTAAAAAATAATTAAAATAATTTAAATTAAAATTAAAATAATTTAAAATAATTTAAATCCTGCTAAGAATTTTATTATATATGTATCTGAAAATAATTGAAATCTTGCAATAAATTTTATTAACAATTATTTTTTAAATAATAAAATTTCTAGGAAATATCTTATTAATTGTGAAAGTAATTGAATTTGTTGCATAAGAATTTTATTAACATTTTTAAAATTAAGTACCTAATTTATTTTTTTTGTAGTATTTTTCATTTATAATTTTTAATATATTATTAAATAGTTTTGAGGCAAATGAGTACAGTTGTATTAAAAATAGATGAATACATTTAAACAAATGTTATTAAAATTATTTAAAATAATTTATTTCTTTTGGAGAATTGTATAAAAAAATTATAAATAATTAATTTCTTTCAAAACATTCTACGAAAGTTGTACTTCAAATAATTGAAATTCGTTTGGCAAATTTTACTAAAATATAGTTGATATTAAAAAAATAATTAAATTCTGACTGTAGTTTTTGAAAATAATTAAATTTTTTAAAGAAGAATTTTACTAAAAACTTTTGAAAGTAATTGAAGAGTGTTACGAAGTATTTCATTGAAGACTATGAAAATAATTATTAAATTCTTATAAAACAAATTATTAAGAAATTATTTAAAATAGGTAATTGAATTCCTTTGAAGAATTTTCATAAAATTATTACGACTAATTGCAATTTTCAAGGAATTCATTTAAAGATTATATTTTATTAAAATTGTGAAAATCCAGCGATGAGTTATATTAGTTAGGAAAATAATTGAATTTTTGTAAGGAATTTCATTAAAATTTAAAAAAATAATTAAATTCCTGAGAAGAAATTTATTATTTACAAAAATAATAAAATTGAAGTTTCCTGACGAATTTTTATAGAGATCTTTTTAATTAATTTGCTGTTTTTAAATTTGTATGAAAATAGTATTTTAAATAATTAAATTCCTGTGAAAATTGTATTATTTAGAAAACTAATTAAATTGTTTGAAACGAATTTTATAAACTATTTTTAATTATTAAATTCTTTTGAAAAAATTTTTATTAACTTCATAGTGATGGAAAATAATTATTTGGGTCATTTGGGAAAATAATTGAATACTTCAAAAGGAGTCCCATGAAGAAACCAGTCATTGTATTAAAAAAGCAACAATTGGATTCATAGACAAATTAAAAGAAAATATACCTGTTTTTTGTTTTTAATTTCCAATTGTTTAAGAATAATTGTTTAAACAAATTAATAAAAATTTATGAAATTTTGAAAACTGTTAACGCTAATCAAATGTATGCGAAAAATGAAGAAACTTTTGAATGGGTCACATTTTTTTCTAAATCGTATTTTGTTTATAAAATTGTTATAAAAAAATTATGCTTGTTAAAGGGTGTTTCATCCCAACTATAAACAAATTGATTTTAAGTAAAATTAAAAATTGAATTCATAGGAGAATTAAAAAAAAAGAAATACCTGCTTTCTGCTTTTAATTTTCCCTTGAGTAACAACAATTGTTGAAACAAATTCATAATAATTTGGAAAATCTCTAATAATTTATTATATCATTTGTTTATAACAATGTTTTTAACAAATTTCGACTTGGAGAAAAAAATGATCCATAGAAAACTTTTTTGGATAATATTACCCACAGAGTCGATGGGCGTTAACAGTTTTTTAAAATTGATCAATTTTTGTTAATTTGTTTAAACAATTAATGTAAACAATTGGAAATTGATATCGAAAAATCGGATATATCTTTTTTTTTTAATTACCTATGAAATAAATTGTTTATTTTACTTAAAATCAATTTGTTTATGTTTGGCCCTTTATCCATTTGTTTATAACAATTTTACAAACAAAATACGATTTGGAGAGAAATATGACCAGAACAAAATATTCTTAATTTTTCATATAAAATTGATTAACGTTAAGAGTTTTCAAATATTTAAAAAATGTCTATTAATTTGTTTAAATAATTTTTATAAACAAATTAGAATTGAAAACCGAAAAACAAGTATTTATCTTTTTTAATTGCCTAGGAAAGCAATTGTTAATTTTATATTAAAATCAATTTGTTTATGCTTGGAACGAAACACCCTTTATCTAATTTGTTTATAACAATTTCATAAAGAAAGTATACGATTTGGAGAAAATACGACTAGGAGAAAAATATGACCGGTACAAAACATTCTTAATTTTTCACATGGAATTGATTAACGTTAACAGTTTTCAAATGATTGATAAAGTTTCTATTAATTTATTTAATTATTTAAGTAATCTTTAACGTCCGAGATCCTTTATAAATTAAGGTAAATTAAAACGAAAACATTCGGACAATGAATAAAATATTTATTTACTCCAACGTTTCGAAATCTAAATGATTTCCTCTTCAGGGAGTCTATCCAAAAAAATATACAAAATTAAAATAATAAATAAATGAATTATATAAGAAAAAATAATAAAAGAAAATATAAATTAATTTGACAATAAATAAATAATTATCTTACCAAAAATTAATAATTAAAATAGACGATGACTTAAATTTCTATGCCCTGACGATGGAGTAGAGTCTGGAGTCATAAAATTATAAAGGAACTTAATATTTAAAACAATTAATTTAAAACAATCAAAAAATAATTAAAAAATAATTTAAAAAAATTTTAACATATCAATGACAAAAATTATTAAAAATTGTGAAATTGTGACTAGATAGAGTTTAGAGCTCAGTTTTTTTGACTTTGCAGTTTGCAATACGTTTTTAATTTGATTTGACAGAATATTTGTTTTAATTTATTCTGAACTGTTATTTATTTATTTATTATCTACATGTTATTTATTGTTTATTTATTGTTTTTATACAAGGATGGATTAATTATTTATTTATGGTATGTTTATTTTTTAGTTTATTTATTTATTTTATTTATTTATTTTTTCATTTTATTATTTTTTCTTTTTATTTGTTTATTTATTTATTTTTTTTCTTCTCTATATTATTTTTCTCTTTATTTTTGTTTACTGATTATTATTTATCATTTATTAATTTTCTACTATGTATTTTCTATTTTTTATTCAAA